>JABFPB010005488.1:0-13254 GCA_022817645.1 Ceratoteleas bidentatus
ATTGCGAAATTTCTTGATATTTTAACATTTTGTAGTTTAAATTATACAATAACTAACAAAAATCCGTAAATTCCATATACAAATTTTAATTTTCCGTAAAAATTCCGTATTTCAAAAAAATCCGTAGGTAAATCCGTCAACATTTTTTTTAATAACAAAATCCGTACTTCTACGGATAAATCCGTATATTCCAGGACATCGACTAGAAACTGTTTTCCAATGATTCACTGGAATTTTATAGTTTTTTTTACAGTGTAGGGCCAGTATTAGAAGATGTGAAGTTTTTTCATATCGTTGTCTCTTTCTAATCTCATTAGTTGAACTGTGATGCAACGATAATAAACTTCAAAATCTTCTAACACTGTGTAGGGCTAAATATTTTACATTACAATTGAACTCCGTGACTTTACGTTACTGTTCTTTCGACATGTATAATATTCTAATCATAATGTTCAAATCGGAGATAGAACCTATCTCTGGTTTGGCGCATCGAGTTTGCTATCAAGTACCGTGCTTCCCTAATAAAAATGAAACATATACGACCCATATATGAAATGACAAAATCATATATGGCATGTTTAGAAACATATACGGCCATATATGACCATATACGGCCATATAAGGCAGAATATGTTTCATATATAAAACATGTATGTTTTGTCGCTTATTCCATATATGGAATAAGCGACTCTTTTTGTGTCTTCTTATGACAACTTCAAATTTATTTTTTATTTGAACGATTTACGGCTCATTCTTAACTTCAGACACGTTATTGTTTGAAATAACTTATAACTCGATACATTCCATTCCTTAAAAAACACACATCTGAAGTTGCAGATTATAACGCCTATATCTGCAATATAGGCGTTATAATCTGCAACTTCAGATGTGTCTGTTTCTTGGTTCGCCCAGTGTGGCCAACTTGAATCTTAATCGATTCAAGTTGTCTACTCTTACTTAATTACGATTTTCAATATTAAAAGATTCGTTATTCGATAGATAAATAAAAAAAATAGATAAATGAAACAATATAAAGTATGAATAACATGTTTAGAGATTATTTTAAAAAACAAAATATAAAATTATTAATCAAATAAAAGAAACTTAAACTAACACTGTTTACGTTCTCTTAGGGATTAGGGATGTAAGTAGATCATCTTGGGCACGCAGAACGCGGCTTACATTAATCTAGTATATTGAAAACTAATACCCAGCAAGCAACTGTCCCTTTCATTTCTGTCTTTCCATAAGCTTTTCCATTTTTAAATAAAACCAAATGTTAGAAATGATCTCATAAACTAATATTTAAAACGTCTCGGTGCTAACTTCAATTACAAAAATTGTTTCGCCTTTTGCATTTGGGTCATTTAAGAAAACGGTTTAACGGCGTGCGACCCTCTTTCCCATAAAAAATAATTTCCATGGAAAATTTTACTTGCTAAACTTACACGCGCGCAAAAATTTCGCCAAGTTTTACCAAGTTCGCAACAAAATGATGTTTTATGCAAAAAACTTCGTCTCACTTAAGCGCGACGTTTTATCAAGACCTACGGTTACAATAAATACGGTCAACTTTTAAACTGCTCTTAAATAAAAGCTCGTAAACTTCGCCGACTTGTTCCCGTCTGACAATTGGGAATAACTTTCATACATTAATGACACGTATCGCGGCAAACTTGTTTTCGACGGCATTGAAATGAATTTCAATTTTCACTTACCTTTGGCGGGTTTGCTGACGCTTTTGGTTCGAAATAAAATGGAGATCGATGCAATGAAAAAAAGATTTGTTTTTACGATAAAACATAAAAATGTTCGTGAGATGTAATAATTTTCCGAATACATTTTTCGCTGCTTTTCTTTATTTTAGTTAAATTGAAAGTGGTTTGTTGTAAATATTATTGTTGATAGTTTATTTACTTATTCAAATGTAAAATTTAAAAAAATTCCAGGAGTAGAGGATCGAAATAAGTTTCACAAGAGGATGTTTTTCTTTCGAAGTTTTTATTATTAGCATTCTAATCAAAATTCCATTAAGTGGGAGATACCACGTTACGTGTTCATCACTTACCTGTGTTTGTATAGTTTGAGTCTCTCTGGGAAAAGATACTCTTTTCTTTTAAAAAAGGAATCTTTTACAGTTGTAATATTTTAAACGAAAACTAAGTTTTGCGATAAAATGAATATAGTTTTGTATTAAAATGATTCCGTTTTGAATCGAAAAGTGATTCCTTTTGTAAGACTTTTGTTCATTTTTTTTAAATGTCTGTCTTAAAATGCAGATTGTTTTGGATCAAAAGTTTTCGGTAGAAATAATTTCCTTAGATTCAAAAAGGAATTTTTTTTAATCTAAGGGAATTATTTTGAAGCAAATATGAAACAGGAAATCCTTTTGAGAAAAAGGATCGATTTTATTAATAACTATTTGGTTAAGATTATATCGTTTTGTATCAGGAATCCGAGTTGGTGCAGTGCATCATGCAGGAACATTGCAAACGTCTATGTATGAGTTTTTCCATTTTACTCGTTTTATTATTTTATTTATATTGTTTAAATGCAGAATGATTTAAACGTCTCATTTATGATATATGTCACGTAAAAGCACTGTACAAAGAGAATGAATTGTGATTATACTTAATGATACATTAATGCGAATTGTATTTACATTGCTTGTCATAGGGCCTTCCATTAGTTGATATTGGATTAAAATTTCACCACGAAGGTTATAACTATGAAAATACAGGAACTGTTAAATAACAGTTTCGAATTTTCGGTTAGAATAATATTTTAAAAGATGTAACATTTGCAGTTATCGATTTTTTTCTAGGCTGTTAAGGGGGTGTTCTCGTCTAGAAGCTCAATCGCCACCGGATTTTCAACATTTTTTTTTCGCCGCTTAGAAAAAAGATACAGTAAAAACAAATATACGAATTTATTCGCCAAACCTTCCTCTACAATTTCACATTTTTTCGTACAAAATTAATAAAATTTCTCCCTTCAAAATGACAGCGAAGAGGGTGCTGCGCGCCGATCACCAAGGGTCGGGTAACACTCTAGCTCGAGAACTATAAATCAGAAAAAGATTTCACCATTATTGACTTATAGTATAAGAGTGTGGCTATGGCCGGAACCACCAAAATAGGTATATCTATTGTTTTTACAAAATGGCGGCCATTTTTGTAAAATAGTTAAAAATCAGGGCATATTTTTGCCTTTACACCCCCATAAAAAATCTTTATTTTGACAAATGTTCCATTTTTGTTGGTTCCTGCCATAGCCAGTTATGTTCTCTACAATTTCCCCCAAACCGCATTAAAATCGGCCGAGTAGTTTTTTGTCAGTCGTGACACCCGTCCAAAAAAAGTGATTGTCTTCGCCGCCATTTTGAAGGGAGAAATTTTATTAATTTTATACGAACAAATTTGAAATTGCAGAGGAAAGTTGGACGAATAAATTCGTATATTTGTTTTTACTGTATCTTTTTTCTAAGCGGCGAAAAAAATAGTTGAAAATCCGGTCGCAATTGAGCCTCTAGACGAGAACACCCCCTTAAAACTTTATGAAAACAAACCTCGTGAGGAAAGCAAAATGGGTTGCAATATATTTTTGAAGAGTTAGTTCTATTTTTGCAAAGTTGGGAAATAATGATCTGGAAAGATATTTGTTAAGAATAAAAGAACTTTAATAAAGTTCTTTTATTATTAAAAAATAGTATATTACGCAACTAGGGCGGGAAATAGGCGATTCCCGACGAGTGTATTGTAGCACGAGGCGAAGCCGAGTGTTACAAGGAACGAGTCGGGAATCGCCTTTCCCGCCGTGTTGCGTACGATATTTTTCACAACAAGTGCACGGGAAACTCAATTTCCCTCCCTGAAAAGTGGGAGGGAATTGGCCATTTCCTTCCCGGTTTTTAGGGTGGGAAATTGAGTTTCCCATGCACGTGTGGTGAAAAGAACTTTTTCTTTTTAAAAAAGAAAAAAAAACAAATTTGTAGATATTTTTTATTTTATGACAAGTTTAATGTTATTTAAATGATTATTCTAAACACAGTAATTATGTTAAATGAAATTTATTGTTCATTTCGAAAATCACTTAAAATAAAACTGGGGGATTTGGGCATTGGGGTTAGTTGACGGAATGAAAAAGATGAGTAAGAATCGACCAGCCGTGTGCAATGAGCTCTCTAGTCCGGCCGCTTAAAATCCCTTTCACTTTTTGGTCTTGGCTAAATGCCTACTAGCGCTCCAAGCGGATATTATGAAAATTTAGCGAATATTTTATATAATGCTCATCGCGTTCCTCGCGGTGACTGATTGTGTGCGCATACGCGTGAATCCACGAGACTCGAAAATGCGGGCTATGTGACTACTAGCGCCTTCAGCGGAAAAGTATTTTAACGTACCTCAGAGAATACATTGGGATAGGAGCGTTGCACACGACTGAATCGGCTTCATTCAATATGGAATAAGATTAATTTTAATTTCAATATATCTGTTTCAACAAGAACAGGTACATTAACCATATTACCTGCAGCACTTAATGCGTCGGTGCGTCTCCGCGCGATCCTCTACGTTCGATTTGTATGAATCGAAGGTTATATCGGGATATGCTATTTCTCGTTTGTCGTAGTTCACGTACTTGAGATACTTTTCAAGGCTTATCTTACTTCTTAGTCGTTTATAACAGATCATTCTCGTTTTTTTCTTACTTTTTTGAACGGAAGCAACCGGTAGAACGTCGCGCCGATTACCAAATTTCTAACATTCCTTAATTCGCGAAACTCGAATAAGTATTGTTACATTCGGCTAAAATATGATGTAGTAGTTGTAGTGTTGACCAAACATGTTAGTCTCGCTATATTTTGATTGACACTACTAAATGATGTTATTACATCAACCGTACATGTTCGCTGACTAAATTTTGGTTGATTCTGCCAAACGATTTGGTTAAATCAAAATTTAATTGGAGCAATAAAAATGTTTGATTAACACTGTGATAGTTAAAACATTTAGTTGATACAGCCAAATTGTTATGATAATGGAAAATCTTCGAACTTTTGGCGCGACGTTTCCGGTTTCTCATCGAGTTAACGAAAACAATCAACTGGAAAAGAAAGGTGTGGCGAAAATAATGTCTAAGCGTTTCTACACAGGGTGTACCAATAAAACAACCTTACGTGGAAGCTACGTTGAATTTACGCACTTATCCAAAAGTGTCGGGACGAGCGTCATGGAAGACATTGTTTGAACATTTTTGGTGATAAAAATAACAAAAACGGATATTCACAAGTTAATTCCTGGAGGAATTAATTTGTGAACCCGTTTCCGGAATAGCCTTATGACAAAACAAAAATAAAATTTGCTTTGTTTTACTATTTGTCATATATTTAATCAAACCCCTTTTTTGTGTTTAATAAAAATCACTACAGAAGCCGTATCTGCTGAAATGATATGTTCAATTAAATATTTTTTTCCGCCATATTTAACAACATTACCCCAAAAAAAGAGTTACTTTCTGTCGTTCCGTGACGCTTCTCGCGACGAAAGTTGTATAGCATGAGAATATAAAATATAAATGTACTATATATATATTAGTATATATATATACATATATATATATGAATGTCTCCATATGTATATATGTATATTATGTACACACCCAGATACTCGCACACCCACGCGTCACGTCCAAATTGACACCAGTTTGCGAATGCGCCAGCGCGGAAGTGACGACGCAAAAGTTGCACTCGAGAGGCGCATTCTCAAACTAGTTTTTCCAAGATAATTTCGGTAATAAAATGTCTACGCTACTGGCGTGTCGCGTTTCAGCGTCAAGGGTGGAGCGCGTCGACTTTTTCCGTCACGAAACAATTTGATAACGACAACCCGATCCGCCGTTGACATTGATAACGCACACCGAATGATGGCACATTGTGAAGAAATTAAGAGGACTGAATATTGTGAAACTACATTCCTATAACGACGCATTAGTGATATTAAAGTGCGATTAACTAATCATCAGATGTACACAGGATACGTAACGCTACCAACTACTTGCTTAAGGCCGACATTTCCAAAGGGCCATCCAACACGCGACGACTTTTTCCCCTCTCCTCTCCGCCTCAGACGGCCGCAAATGAAATTGCCGATTGGGATCGCACGGCTCGTCCATTATCATCCCCATTCATACGCGTTGTTCTTCGATTTTTTCCGTTTTTAAGAGGAAGTGGTAAAAGTCGGGTCGAGTCAGATGTAACGCCACAACCAAACCGGTACTCGAAACAGTATCGGTTGTTTTTGAAAAATCGTGCGGGACGAGAAACGCAGCGCAAAAACCACGCCCGACCAATCGACCAGTAGTACGAGTCAGCGTTTGGTCAGACGCGGCCGGAAACGTGCTAATTGGGCCGTTTTTGGCGTGTAATTTGTTTAAAAATAACGCGACCACAGCGACTAACTGAATTTATCGCGTGGCATTCGCATTTCCGTAAATAGGCGAGACAAATGATCGCACATTTTAACCGGGTGAATCGATTATTCCGTGTTAAATCGATTAATTATTCAGTCGATTAATCGCGAGGAGGGAATTAATACTAAATTATAATTAGGTGGGACTATTTGGGAGATACGGCTGCGGGTTTCAGATTCTGAAGAGTTTTTGCGTGGGTGATATTCACTTTTACTTGTTCGTCGGCGTGGCTTTTCGTCGACGTTTCTCGCTGAAGCAACACGCCCGCAATTATAAATTGTCTTATCGCTAGCCAAACTATGTACCTACTGAGAACGCATATTTACTAACATCACTGCGACTCTACGACTACGAGCTTATCATTTAAGGGGTCAAGGATGTACTCTGAATTGTCGCTAAATACGTACAGGGTGTTTTTTTATTGAAAGGCTCGCACTCAAAAACACTTTGCCCGATTCGACACTATTCAATACGATTGTATCGACGGTCTATTTACACGCGCATTTGTTATCACAATGAATAGTGTTCATTTTGATGAATAATAACTAAATAAATAAATAAATAAAAATAAATAAATAAATGAATAAGTAAATAAATAAATAAATAAATAAATAAATAAATAAATAAATAAATAAATAAATAAATAAATAAATAAATACATAAATACATAAATACATAAATAAATACATAAATACATAAATAAATACATAAATACATAAATAAATACATAAATAAATACATAAATACATAAATAAATACATAAATACATAAATACATAAATACATAAATAAATAAATATATAAATAAATAAATACATAAATAAATAAATAAATAAATAAAAAACAAATAAAAAACAAATAAACAAATAAATAATCGCGAACAAAATCATCATCGAATCAATCGCAATGAAATAGAATAGAACTAAGAACAATTTCTCCTTCTTTTTAAACGGTGAGTTCGGCGCCACGACGGACCGCAGTGGGGACACGATTTTCGCGTCACGTTTTCATATCCGCAATGGTAACAAAACGTGTTTTTGGGTTTTCGCGCTGGACATTCCGAATACCGGTGACCCGGCTGACGACACGAAAAACAAATTTCCAGATTGTCCTCGCCAGGGGCGGACGAATTGGGCCGCTTCGGCAAAGGCTCCGTGTCGCGTTTGGCGCACACTGGGGGAACTGGAGCGCTCGGAACAAACATAGGGAACGGAGACCATAGTGAGGTTTGAACGCTCGCGTCACGACATGCTCTTCCGGCGTTCCGGGTTGCGGATTCGTCCGTCTGGGTTCCGAGTCTTCGGTTCAGGGGGGCATCGGAATCGAAACGTAACAGAACTTGGGTTGCCGGAAATATGTCTGCGTAGCCGCTTCGCGAACTACGGGGGCAGCCAAGTCTGTTTTGAGGGCGCAATCTGCGGACGAAGAGGAATTTGAGGGCAAGGGATCAGTTTGGGTCGAGAATTCGCGTGACCTCGGTCGTCGAAAATACGTTTGGGTCATTACGTCGCAACGGATAGGTACCCCGGTCTGAGTAGCGGCGCGCTGTTTAGCGGGCACCAGAAGCACCTTTGACGCGCGCGTCCTAGGACTGGTGTCATTCGATTCCGCAGGTACCGGGCGTGCGATTTTGGGAACGCTCGCAGGCGCGTACGTGGAGTTCGCGTGAGTCGCAACGCTCGGTTTATCCGGCAAAGAATGCGCATGATTCGCGGAGGCTGGCTTTTCCTTCGCAGGGCACGCGGGAGTCGCAGTGTCGGTAGACTCGGGCACGGGTTTCACGCGAGTAGCACCTGGCTTCTTCGACGCGGGACACGGGCGGGTAGCTGAGGTCGATTTCTTTGACGCGGGGCAATCGCGAGACGATCTCGTCGCGGGTCGCACGGGATCCGTCGAGCCCGATCCAGGGGTCGCGTGCGTCGATGCGCTCGATCGCGACGAAGCGGAACACGTATGTGCGGCAGGACTCGTCTTTGTAGACGCGGAACGCGCATAAGCGGAAGACTTCGTCTACGATGACTCAGAACGCGCGTGAGCCGAGAGGTACGACTTCGTTGTCGAGGCGCGTACGAAGGTGCGCGGCCTTCTTCGCTGAAGGGCGTCCGTCGGTCGCGACGCTCGCATCCACTGGAGGTGGACGCGTAGGTGACGCTGCGCTCGGTTTCGACGTTGTTCGGTGGCCTCGAGTCGAAGACGACGAGGGCGGAGACGTTTGGACTCCTTGACTTCGATGAGTGGGGGAAGGGGGATAATCAGACCATCGGGCTTGAGCATGGACGATCTGATTTGCGACGATCAAATCTTCTATAAGACTGGCAGCATCACTCCAGAATTCGGGGCAAGTCACTGTAATGTGTTCGAAGACGATCCGGTAGCGCTTCACGAACTCTTTAACGCTTTTGGGGCCTTTCTTCAAAAAAAAAAGTGTTTCCCCGACATCTTGTAGACTGTCTTGAGCTATATCAAGGAAAGATCAATACGGGTAAGGGCGGGTAAATTTTAACATAATTAAGGGCCAATTCCGCAAAGAAAAAGAAACCAAACTGAAAAATAAAACAAAAATAACGGGGCAAAAAAAAAGAAAAACCAAAGAATAAAGATATCAGGGAAAGGGTCGGGATCAGTGTGGTTTGGCGCATCCTTCTCGCGCTAATTGGTCAGCCATGACGTTCCCGAGATCGCCTGAATGTCCTTTGACCTGGCGCCATTCAACCACTTCGAATTTCGAGAGGACTAAGTCCAATGCTTGGAACTCTTTCTGGTTCACCATCGGTTTATTCGTCGCTGTTTTCCATTCGACTTCCATGTTGGCAACCATTCCGTCATGCAACGGATGACAAACGCGGAGTCGGTATGTATCCGCAATTTCCTCTGATTAGTTTCGAGAACACGCTCCGCGGCGGCTAAAACGGCCAGTATCTCCGCGCGGTTGTTCGTACAACGAACGCGCATTCTTCGGGACATTTTCGCGGAACATTGTGGACCGAAATAAACCCCGATACCGGCACGTGCGGTACCCTGACCATTCCGAACACAGGCACCATCGGTCCATACGTCAAGAAAACCATCGTAGTCAACGAAAGAGCCCAAATGGACTTCATCTTTACTCTCGGTAGAGTGATAATACTTCAGCTGAGAAACGTCCCAGATAGAACATCCATTTGATATACATCGAACATATGTATAATATACGTATATTATATGTATATATCTATTTTATGAATAAATGTCCATCTAATATATGTATAATGTACATCTTGTTCTATCGGGGGTCGGCCTTAGTGACCGCATTGCTCCCCTCTTCTCTACATTCGTAAAGGTTAGGCGATAAACATTTAACGATGCGGTAAGGACCCAGCCATTTCGGCGCTAATTTCGCGGAAAAACTGTTTAGGGCGGAAGATAACGCGTGATTCTGCACGAGTACCTGATCTCCCACGGAAAATAGGTGTGGTCGATGCCGAAGATTATAACAATGGGCCTGTCGGAGATTCGCGTCAAATTGAGATTGTATAATGGTATTATGAAGAGTTTTCATGCGCTGCATACGTTCAAGCCAAGGTTGCGCGTCTGTCGCGGTGACGTTACTGTCTGGAGAAGTTTTGACCTTTTCGAGCACAAACGATTGGAACAGGGTCGCCCCCGAAATTTAGAAATGCCGGTGTGGTTTTGGTTGTAGAGTGGTGAGCAGTATTATAAGCGAATCTAAAATCAGAGACATGTATGTCCCAGTCCCGGTGATCATTTTTGACAAACGCGGCAATCATATTCTTCAGAACTTTATTCACCCGTTCTACCGGATTAGACGCGGGATGATAAGGCGCGGATGTACGGTGGACGATATTACAAGAATCTGTCGGCTGTTTCATTGTAGCATTTACAAATTCCGTTCCGTTATCTGTTAACAACACTTTAGGGGCTGCCCATCGGTTAATTACGACATCCTGCAAGATGGCCTCGATCTTTTTGCCAGTGGCCTGTCGAATAGCACTACATTCTATGTATTTCGAAAATACATCTTGTATCACTAACAAGTAGGCGTTGCCGGATTTGCTTTTCGGAAACGGACCCATAATATCTGCCGAAATCGTAACCCATGGTTCGGATACCGCGTGGTGCGTTAACAATCCGGAAGGAGAAGACTGCGAGACTTTAAATCATTGGCAAACTTCGTAATTCCGAAGGAACTTCACGACTTCGCGAACCAACCCGGGCCAAAAATACCGTTGTCGGACGCGATGCAAGGTTTTCTCCACCCCTGAGTGACCGGTCTGCGGGGTTTCGTGACATTCGCTCAGTATCTCTCCGCGTCGCTTGCTCGGTACCACCAATTTCCACGCCGCGTTCCCTTCCGGTACGATCCCGGTCAACCATGTGGGTTGATGAACATAAAGTCGACCTTGGACAATTTGCCAGTCTGGGTGGGAATCTGGTCGTTCGCTAACCTCTCGGAAACGGCGACAATCCCACGTATCTTGCTCGTCTTGCCAATCGAGAATTTTGGTCACAGGAGCATCGATGATGCAGGCGGTCAAATCTTCCGAAACGTGCGCTAATGCTTCCGGTTCGCGATAAGCTATATTTTTCCTGTTCTGAATCTCAAAGATAAATCCTTGCAACTTAACAATCCACCGGGCTAAACGATTGGTGGGATCTTTCAAGGCTTCAACCAACGGAGACTACTTGCGTCGGTAACTACAGTAAAGGGGTTAGGTTCTAAATATGGGCGAAACTTAGAGACAGCCCACACGACTGCTAAACACTCTCGCTCTGTTGCGGTGTAGCGTCTCTCGACGTCAGATAGAGTGCGACTGGCGTAACAAAGCACTTTCTCTGATTTATCCACAGCTTGACAGAGTACGGCGGCGATTCCGACCGAACTAGCGCTGGTACGAACAACAAAGGGCAAGGAAAAGTCAGGAGAGGTAAGGGATATGGCTGAGATCAATGACTTTTTTATTTCCGAAAATGCCGTCGTCGGTCCTTTTTCAGGAGCCTATTCAGAGGCTCAGAAAGGGTAGCAAGATTGGGAAGGAATCGATTCCATCCGATCATGCCCAGAAATCGTCTCAAACGCTTAGTAGTAGTGGGAGCAGGGTACTCAACTATAGGTCGTGATTTCTCCGGATCTACGTTCAAGCCTTTTTCATCTACTACAAATCCCAAGTACTGAACCTAGAACGACAAAAGTGACTCTTTTTTGTATTCACGGTCAAATTAGCTGCACGCAACCTCCGCAGGACCGTCTTTAGCTGCTCAAGATGGTTCTCAAAATCAACCGTTACAATAATTATTTCGTCGAGGTAGATGAAAACAGACGGGGCTAACGAGGGACCTATCAGTTGGTCTGCCAAACGTTGGAAAGTGGCGGGCGCTCCCGTTAGACCAAATGCCATGCGTCGAAATTGATACAGGCCTTTTCCCGGTACGGGAAAAGCTGTAAGTTCGCGGCTGTTTTCATCTAACTCCACATGAAAGTACGCGGAACTGAGGTCAATGGTGGAAATGAATTTCGCTTTTCGTAGTCTGTCAAATATAATATCCAAGGGTGGTAAAGGATACGCGTCTCGCTTAGTGATGCGATTTAATTCGCGGAAATCTAGACAGAAACGAAATTCACCATTAGATTTCTTCACCATGACAATAGAATTGGCCCAGGGACTAGTAGAAGGTTCGATAATATCCGCTTGCTGTTGCAAGCGGTGGATAAGATGTTCCACCTCGTCACAAATAGCTCGATATACAATCGGAGTAACACGCCTGAACCTCTGACGAATAGGAGGGTGATCGCCGACATCGATGTAATGTTTGGCCAATGGGGTAATCGCGTGTTTGCCTGTCGGAGGGGAAATTTCGTCATGCAAAATTTGTTTCAGGCGGACATCCTGGGACTGAGTCAGTTGGGTCAAACCACAACAATTCAGATCGCCGTCGCGCGAGTCGATGGGCTCGAATGGGAATTCGGTTGATGGATCGTCGTTAAACGACCAGGATGGAGTGGCAAAATCAATTTGGATGCCTAATGCGCGCAGGAAATCCAATCCCAGAATGCAAGGAAAGGGAGAAGAAGTGAATTCTCGCGCCATTACCAACGCCTGCCTGTCCCTGAGGGAAAACGGTACTTCCATTTGATACTCGCTAACTTCGACCTGATCCGATGCAGTGCGAATCCGTGCCCTATCCGGTCGGCGAAGCAGCGCTCTTCCGTCGGTTATTCGCAAGCCCGAAGGACCCAAGAACGTCCCTGTTGCTCCGGAATCCACCAGCCCGACAAGGTCGCGGTCACCTACCTGAGTTCTAAGAAATAGAGGACAATCCCGTCGCGTCAAACTGTTAAGGACGATTTCGGGCAATGGGGGTTCGTCTATCGTACGATTTACCGAGACCGCATCTACCGCGGGCGCTCCGGAGCGTCGTTTCCCGAACATTCGGGGCACCTTCGCTTATATGTATCCGGTTTTCCGCAGCCGTAACAAAATACCTTGCGCTCCGCAAGACACTGTTTATAGCAATGACCCGATTTTCTACAGTTCCAACAGAGACGGTCAGAGCTCAATCGGGCGGGAGCATCAGGGCGATTTTCCGTTCTAATTTCCGTAGTTATAGGGGAAGTACCCTGATCTCGCATGGGTTTCCATTACACTGTATCTGGCTTACGTTTTATTGCGACATTTTTCGGTTTCGGCTTCGCTTGCAACGCGAAGAGATCATGGACCTCGTCTTCATCGTCTCCGGAAATAACGTCCTGCAACGCGTTTACACGATTGGCGATTCGGGTAGTCTTTCG
>JABFPB010005489.1:0-13249 GCA_022817645.1 Ceratoteleas bidentatus
AAACTTTTTGTATGTATTTGGTGTATATTCTTTATATATGAATCGACCAATTTTTTAGTTCAATTATCAATTTTTTTAACTTTACAAAATAATTGAGAAAAACATTTTTTAATCGATCTCTATTCGAATCTTCAGCGGGTGTAAAGTAAAAACTTTTGTTCCAAAATGTAGTATTCTTTTAGGATGTCATAAAAAATTCATGCTTGAGGGTGTATTTAGGATCGTAGGTGAAACCGAGGGACCCTAAATTCGTCCGGTAGCACGAATTATGTTCTACATCCGTGCTCCGAACAATTTTTTTTAATTTTATCCCTTAAAATATTCAAAAGACCGAACAATTATTTCTAAAGGTGTAGTATGCTAATTTCTGCCCAAGAGATGATTATTCTTATTGCCCTACAGAAGAAATTTTATCACATAGTCATTAAAGTTTTAACTTCTATGTAGATAAAATAATATATATCTAATTAATCTGCACTTATACGTATTCATCCTACCAAAATCTCAATCAAAAAGTCGAAACATTTAACCTCGAGTTACAATCAGAAAAACATAAAAACGCCTGCTTCACATAGACTGAATAGTGTCGACGGAAGTTCAGCGTCGGTTCATTGAAAGTCCCAATTGCGTCGTAATAGTCGGTTAAAGTCAATTTCCTTGTTAAGCCGAAGCCTACGCTTGATATGATCGAGATAAACGAAGGTGATGGTATTTCCTCGCACAGAGCCAACGCTTGGCCAATTTTAAGCTAATCTGCATAATCGTTGTGTTGGTATGCGTGCCAGTCATTTTCTCGTCGCGAGACCTGTGCGCGAATTGAAATTCGTCTACTGCACACTGCGAGAAAAAGTCTTCCTCAAAATTGGATCGGATAGTGATTGTCGTTCGGTAGAAGTAACACTAGGCAAGTGGTTGACAAACATTCGATTTTGAGGGAACTAAATTTTGTGATGCGTTTAGTTGGAAGTTGTGATTTGTGCTGAAAATGTGTGCATAGTAAAAACGGTTGCATAGATAAATGTCCTATCGGAGAGACCTTGTGATAAATGCTTGGAAAACTTGTAATAAGGTGAAAGTTCATCTAACATTTGTGTCAACAAAAGCTCGGACGTGAGTGGAGATTTATTCCGGATATTAAAAATGTATTAATATCATTCGGCTAACTATTTTAGGAAGGGCTGTGAGAATATAAAAAATGTTGAGTAATTTTTTCTAGAGAATTAGAATAGAAATTTTTTCTGTTTATATCTGGAAAATTTCGAATTTGCAGGTAGTCGTTACCTTATTAGAAAGAATATATTAAACGTATTGATTAATACAGAAATGAATATATTCTTGGCCGGGTATTGTCTCCGTATTTGTATGTTTTTGTACGTATGAATATGAAATTTCTAATAGGGTAATCATTTGTTTCAATCAAATACCACGTTGAAGGAATCTATCGCCCCCACAGTATAATCTTTAAGGTGTAACAGAACTCACGTTCCAACGTTTTGTTGAATTCATAGGGTGCGATGTTTCTCACATTTTGAACAGTCTTATTTCATTAAAGTTATATTCAAATTGTTCAGGGCTGCCACTTGGTCTCTATTTTAGATGAAAGTTCCTTTTGAGAAAAGTCACTAAAAAGTCTCTTTCTCAGAGAATTATCTATAATAGTACATTACACCACTAGGGAGGGAATTAATTATGGGTTGAAACTGTCCACACTAAATCAATCGTTTGTCGCCATTAAAAATGTTTTAATAGTTATGAGCATTAGAAACCAATTGAATGCATTTTATTTTACTCACCTTCTATCGGTTCAAAACTATACAATCTCCTCAATAAAGTCCATAATTTTAACATAGTTGGAAACTGGCAGACCTGCAATTAATAACCCTTCCAAAACTTTACGGTAAAATCATGTCTTTCATT
Source organism: Ceratoteleas bidentatus (assembly GCA_022817645.1). NCBI lineage: Eukaryota > Metazoa > Arthropoda > Insecta > Hymenoptera > Scelionidae > Ceratoteleas > Ceratoteleas bidentatus. Next base: position 1,918 of record JABFPB010005489.1, read on the forward strand.
TAAAATTTGAAGTTTTTTTGTAAAATGCACTATAATTCTATGATCAGTCGTTTAAAATTTAGGTCACTGTCTTACGGTGCTTATTAAATTATTGATTGATTGCTTACAGATGACGCTCGAAGATTCCTAAACTATATAATATCGTATAATCATTTGTCAGTACACTTCACAGAAAAATAAAATTTTTTGTCAAAAATATTTATGTAAATTGTTTCCAACACATTTATATAAAATTTAAATAATCTGGCTATCAGGGCTTTTATGCATGAAATATTTTTGTAATGCCAAAATGGTACAACATCTATATATTTTTCAAATTATGAAAAGAAATGTGAAACAATTTTTAATTACATTGCGCGCTGGGAAAAAGTGCCTCCAATATATCATACTTATTATACAATAAAACATTCATTTTATAATTTAGCATAAAAAGCTGACTTTCCGCGCAATTATAATTAAAAATGCTTACCCTATAAATCCAGATTATAAGTAAATGTTACATTTCAGTGCATAGTGTGTATTTTTTACAGTAAAACGTGCATTTTTACACTTTTTGCTCAAAATTACAATACGTTGTAATTTTGTTACACAACACAATGTGTAATTTTCCATTAGTTGATGTCGCCTTCTTGAAGTATTAATGTTCTTGTATTATTTCAGATGGTAATGAAAAGGTGACCAAGAAGAAGTATCAACACGAAAATAATTTTAAAAGGAGTATTTAGGGCATTACAAAGATGAAACTGGGAAAGGAATCTGACATATTACCTGGTTCATCGACCAGGATAAGGACGCGGGACGATGGGTGTTGCTCAGTTAATTTCCTTAAATATGTCCTTCATATTTACAATATTGTATTATTCGTAAGTATATAACAAATATGTACTACTATCGAAATTTGTAGTTTATTTTATAAAGTCATTCATTATGCTACTCGATTTTATATTTCAAAATAGTTCAAAGACTCTCTTTGCTACACCGTTTTAATATGGCGACGCTATATTAACCTATGCATTGGGATAGGCAAAATTGTGTTTTGCAATTCATGTATCATTGGCATTTTCGTAAAAATTCTGAAATAATTCATAGATTCTTTCTATAACTTAAAAAATATATTTTCGAAGTTTTGTGACTTTCTAATTAATTTGAAAATTCAGTAGTATAATAGGTGTAGAACATCCTTAAAGATAAAGAAGTTTCTTATTCAATTTTTATATATACCTTCAGTCTGCGATTCCTACACCGTAAAACTGAACCTCCAGGTTCACCTTCTTCTATTCTTCCTGTTTTCTGGTCTATTTAAGGGACAATCTGGCTTCTTTCGCGGTGTCAGTTAAATTAGTTAGTTCTTCAAATAAAGTAGGGTGAATTTCTGATACAACTTAGTTAACCAGTTAGAATAACAATTTTCACATATTTTGATCTACAAAAACATACCCTAACCGTGCTACTTTTTGAAATAATTAATTTCGTAAAGTACAATTTTAACATAGGCTCTTATGGGAAACGTTTGAATGCACATGAAATCGACCAAAAAAATAAGTAAAAATATGGTGAAATGATTAAAAAAAACCATTGTTAGCAAAGTTAAGATAATATAAGGGTGATTTTTTAAAAGAAATATATACCTCACCGATCTTTTTGCCGAGAAATCGTATTAACATTATCCGAAAATATTGACTTATTGGTTATTTAAAATAATATTGCACATTGTGAAAACAAGATTTTTCAAGATCTTTAGAGTATTTTGTTAATTATTATTTTAATTTTTTTCGTGGGAAGAGTTCTGCCGTCATACAAAAAACAGTTTGGATCTACTGTTATGCCCAAATTTTCTCTCGAGTATAAAATGAATTGTCCCTTATTCTTTTTCTTATCCGTTTACATCATTATCATTTAAGACGACACCATATATTCGATTTTTTATTCTCTCGAGTGGCCTAATTCCCGAAAAGAAGATACTGAATGACTGAACTATTTTATACAAAATGTATATAATTATGTTCCAGCTTTCTGGAATAGTTGTTGGAGGAATCGGAATATGGACCGTTATTTCGAAACATAGTTACATTTCCTTGTTGGAAACTTATACATATCCAATATTGGCATACGCCCTTGTTATAGCTGGGGCTTTTGCCATTATTGGAAGTTGGCTTGGATGCGGAGGAGTTACGTCAGAAAACCGTTGTATTCTTCTCATAGTAAGTTTCATTCAAATTTCACATTCCCATAATACTTAGTGAAGAATTCATTTCTGAGCTGTACAGTATGTGACAAATATCAAATTTATTTTATCAAAGTTTACGTTATTTAATATAAATAATTGCAGAAATATAATTAAAGAAAATAAATAATTTATGTTCGTTTGACGTAGGGTGGAAAACGAGTACTTTACACCTTGCTGATAAAGTGGGAAAGAATATGTTTCTTTCCCACCTTAAAACCTTTTTAAGATTACATTGTCTGCCATTCTTAGAAAAATAACCCCAAATCACCTACTTTCTCATACTTTAAAGTGGCTTGCCCCTTAATTTTGGATGTTGACACATCTATATTCACTTATACCCCTTAATTGCAAACAAACTCACTTTAAAATCCATTCGTTTAATGTGTCTCCTCTTTTTAGTACATCTTTATCGTGATGATAATACTTGTACTCGAAGCTGGTGTAGGTGCGCTGGCTCGTATTTATGAGGAGCAAGTTGGGTTGGAGTTAAAAGCAAATTTAAACCGCACATTCCTTGAAACGTATTCCGTCAGGTCCAGAGAAACCAAAGCTATTGATTCAATGCAAATCGAGGTATCATCAATATATTTTTATTAATTATTATATTCAACAGTTCACCTCCCACAACTACCTTACACATTTAATGATTTTAGTTTAAATGCTGCGGAGCATTGAGGTTTGAGGACTGGTTGCTTAGCGAATGGCACAAAGATGAAGAAGTCCTGAAAAACGGGAGCCTGGTCCCAGACAGCTGTTGTAAGACACCGACGTTACTTTGTGGAACAAGAAACCATCCTTCAAATATACAGTATACTGTGAGTAAATAGTATTTGTTCAATAGGATAATTAATTGAAAAAATGAAATTCTTATTTTTGGTAATTTACATTGTTCCCTGCTAAAACATAATATATATAATATACTTTCAAATATATTAGGAGATTATGTAACGAAATATCACCATCTAAAATATCATTCAGTATATTTGAAAAAGAATAATATCAATCAGTATTTAAAAATAAGACTATCTCATGAATCTAAAAGATATTATTATGAACGATTTGTGTTTAGGCGACCTGTGTCAAATTTGACAATTACCCTTCACGATACATTAAGCTAGTTTGAATAACAGTAATATAGCAAATATATTTCCATTCAGGGTTGTATGTACAAATTCTTGGAGACGACAAAGGACCATCTAATCATTCTTGGCGCAGTGGGTCTGGGACTGTCTGTTCTCGAAGTGTTCGGTATCATTCTTGGATCCTGTCTGTACATCAAACTAAGGCATGACTTTGAAGACTGAGGGTTACTGTGTTATTACGATGGCAGCATCAACGCATACTTGTAAAGCTACTGCTCGGTATGAAGAGTTTACCGTTCGCTCTATCCAGCAGTAGTTAGACAGGTTGATAACGAATCTGTAATGAACTGCCATGCAAATGACAAGCATTAATTGTGCCTTGTACCTTCGTTCGGCATCGAACTTTGCAATACCATATATTTTTGTATCAAAATTTTAGCAGAGTAGACATAAGAGAGAATCTATTGAAAACTTGAGTTTTGCCCTGGTTAAAGTTTCATGAAAGGTCGTTAATGAAAATCAATTATTTTCTTTTGAATCTGACGTCAAAAATTCAAAATTCCCCATAGATTTTGAGGAATCCAAAGAAACGAACATTTTCAATACAAGTAATGAAATATTAGTCGCACTTTTCGTAGGTTTTCATTAATGATTGGTTTTCATTAACGATTTTTAATGAAACTTTAACCAGGTTAGCGAAACTCAGAATGAAGGACTGAATTTGTATTTTCTTATTATTTATGTTGAGACAGTGCATAGAGAGGAAAAACTTGTCTTATTGTAAAAATACATTATAATCAAAATATTATTTTCTTGCACCATAAAATATGTAGACATTAGATTAATTTATGAAAATTAAGCAAACATTTATGATTAATTAATTTAATATCTTAATATAGCAATTTTATACATCGTAGAGGAATATCCTATCTTCTTCAAGAAGATAGTTATTTTTATTAATATCTTATATATATAAATATATTTATTACGCAATCTTGTTTATAATATTTATATAATTGTAATGTAAATAACCGAACAAACTGACATTTTTGCGCGCGTGTATGTGTAGAAATAAAATATATGTAAGTTTTACGATTGACAAGAATTGTGTATTAAAGAATTCCAACGTATATTTATATATTTTTATATATGTGACTACGCTGATAAAATGATAGAAAACAGGACCTGAATTGAAAAAAATATATTAGAGCATATTTTAAGACCGTTGAATTGTTATAACAAACAATTGCGCGAAAGCTATGTATATTTTTCATGTAAATGTTTATAGTGTAATGAAATCTGATGTGTTCGAACAATGTAATTTATTAATATATATAATTTCTTATCGGTCCGTTTTGTGATAGACATGACTGTGTTATAATTTTTGCATACGTAACACGTCTGCATGAATACTTGAATAATAAATACACATCAAATAGATGTTTAAAACACGTCATATAAATACTAAATAGAAAAGTAACATAGGTGGCTTCCTAATTTGTACCTTTAGATTCTACAGGTTATCACAGTTTATGCGAATGCTTAAAATATACATTTCAAAAATACACTTTTCTTTATAATATTGTTATTATTGTAAGACATCGCTGTTGAAAAATACTTATAATAACTATTAGAAACTATTAATTCAATTTCTAATAGAAATTTATGTATTTTCATATAGAAATTTCGTCATTTAAAATGACCTGTAAATTTAAACATTTGTTAGACAAAAAACTATTTTTCAACAGGGATGTAAAATATTTAAGGTATAAAATGCAAGTCATCGAATTCAGCAGCCAGAATGAGAAAATATTTACAATGTTAAAAATGGTTGACAATATTATAATGAAGATAGTACTTACAATAAAAAAATTCACTGACATTCATCCTTCGCCAAATTTAATCATGTTTTTTAAGTTCATTAACAGTATATTATCTTGAGCACCGAGAGAAATGAAGAACCATGCAAGAACTGCAAGGATGTCTTTTGCTATGGTCATCTTTTGCCACATTGCCATCTCATTGAATATTGTATTCAAAGACGAGTCCTAAAGAAGAATATTTATATTAATAATACAGTTAGTTTATTAAGACAATTTTTATCACTTCCACTCTCTTCGAATATTAGAATTCACTTTGCAACATTTTAATTTTTATGAAATTTAATTTTGTGTGTAATAGTATTGGTATTTAATATTTAAGTAATAAAATGAAGAGTGAAATAGTGAAAAGTCGCAGAATTTTACTTGCATTTTTTAAAAGTTCAGCAACACTAGAGTTGACGGATTTATAGTGTATCAGAGCGAACTTATCATTTGTCTTGTAGGTAATCTGATGCAAACAAAATGATGCGAGATACAAGAAAACTGCAATGGCGGATTTAGCATAATTCGTATAGATTTCCTTAAGATGTGCAAAATCTATAAGAGCGATATCAAATCTGAAACAAGCAAACAGATGCAGAAAAATTAAATATCAAAAATTATAAAAACACATTTATTTATTCAGTGAATTTTATAATTAAAGTTATAGGAATTTGAAATACAGTAATGCCTTACTGAAAAAAAAGATTTAATGTTTTTCTGCTATGGTTTAAATGTGTATAAGAAAATATGACACTTACTTGTCGAAAATGGATATAATACACATTGTAATTAGAAACGAGAATATCGTAGTGTAAATTTCACTTAAAATACAGTAGTTCGCTACGAATTGGACAGAATCTTGAAAAAATGTCTGCAACTATATAATAAAAAATGAGAATTACAAATTTATAATAAATGATTTCTGAATCTCAGAACTTTTAGAAATTTTTCTTTGCATTCAGACATTTTCTTTATACTTTGAAAGTATTTTATAAACAAAATATCTAATTGGAATCAATTTCTTTCAGTTTAATAATATTCATATATTAATGGTTTACCAAAATAAAATGCATAAGTGCCATTCCCGCTAAAAGTCCCTGATGAATAAATCCGATCCATTTCCATCCCTTCTGAGTAACAATTGCAACTTTAATTGGTCGAGAGTCACATTCTTTTGCTTCTTCAAATGCTTTGCGTGTTTCCGCATTTTCCTTCGTTAATTTCACAGCATTAAAACTACTTCCACTTTGCACATAAATTGTATTTGTCATCAGCTCCGGAAGTGCTATAGGATCTTCATATTTTGTAAGGTTTTCCGGAGTCTTCCTTAAAATGTCGGTTATTGGCAACTCTTCACTAGCACTAGCTGAAATAAGAAAACCTTTTAATTATGTACAAAAAATATATTTAAAAATTGAATACATAAAGCTGTAATATATTATCTCTGATTGTTTGAAGTAGATTTAATTAAAATAGATTTTATTTTGAAATATTTAACTATATTTCCTAGTAGAAATAAATCTCTGTAAAAAGCTCTGAAAATGTCTGAAAAAACTCTAAAAAGTCAGACTTTTTTCAGACTTTTTCAGTGATTTTCAGAGATTTTCAGAGATTCGGAGGGATTTGTCAGAGATTTAATATGTGTATTTTCTTTGAAACTCTGAAAAACTCTTAAAATCTTTTATTATTCAGACTGTTGGAGTTTTTCAGTTTTTCAGAGATTTTCAAAAATTTTGGTTTCTATAAAGGTTCTTTTCTATTCAAGTCTATCAAAAATGTGTCCAGGAAATTAACTATACCATATCGTTTCTTTTTTCGTTTTCTCCTTGAAAAGTCTGATTCGTTGCTATTCTTCGAACTGGTTCCTTTTCGAGATTTTCGCGAATGCCTTTCCATTTCTTCATCGTCGTAATCTTCAACATATTCGGAACTATCATTCGTATCCTTTCTGGACCGTTTTCTTCGTTTTTGTTTTTCGTTCTTTTTGCCACTGGCTGACGATTTTGATCTGGCTGAGGTGCCGCTACCTTTCCTTTCATATTGCAATTTTTCTGACGCAGTACTTCGTCTTCGCCTTGATCTAGCATCGGAATGAACCACATGTGGATCATAATCATCTGTTTCCATGTTCAACAATTCAGCATAGTTTTTCAAGTCGCCGCTGTCATTGTCTAATATTGAAATTATGGAATTCGTGGCTGTTTCGGTATTATAATGCCGGGAATCCCTTCGACTATCACGCGATGAACGTTGGTTTTTCATTTGCTTGAATAAAAGATTTATTACATTTTTTTAACTATTGAGAAATGGAGTATCTTTACTGAAAAGAAATAATTCTAAATTTAATATTAAATCTATAATTTAAAACATTGAGCCCTGATTATAACATTAAATTTATTAATGTAAAAATATGTTTAATATAATTTTTTTCGGAAAGATGGGGTATGAAATTATAAAATTGATTATAACCAACAAAAACACTCTTTCAAATATATCTTTGAACATTTTTTTTATAACTTGTATATAACCTTCGAACAATACTACAGGTATGTTGAAATTACATTTAAAATATAAAAATAATAGTCAAGTTGGTAAAGAAATTATTTTTAATAAATAATAAATATACATACATTTAAATTTCAGGATCCTCAAAAACTCCATAATAATGACGCATGGTGGTTGTTATTTGAAATGAAAACCATTGTCTTAAGATATTTTATTTCTTTTATATTTTGCGAATTACTTTTAACCATTCTGACGTACAGAGTGCATTTCAAGTATTGTTTGGGATGTGATTTCTGGAGGCAAAACAAATTAGAACCATAGCAACGAACATGTGGACGGGAACCAATCAGATGATGCCATGTGACAAGTTAAGTTGACAGACAGATGTTTTTAATAAATATAAGTAAAAAAATAAGTATTTTAATCAATTTCTTTCCTCCAATTACGCAGTGACAATGTAAAAATTAAATTAATCTAAAATATTTAATTTTGCGATATTTAGGAATACATTTTAAGAAAATTCTTTTGAATTGTAACTCATTGCTAAAAATTATTATGTTTACAAAGTTGAAAATAAATTTAAATTTTCCAAAACTGTAAACAATAAACATTTTTTGGAATTTTTAAAAACTTTTTCACGAGCATTAAGAAATTTAAAAAATTCTAAAATCATTCTTTCAGATATACAAGATGAATTAATTGTACAGAAATACCATTCCTGAAATAATCTCTCAATCATACAATTTCATTCAGTTCAATTTAGACAAAGTGACGCCAAATCCAAAACGACGCTCGACTTATGCCGAATTCTCATACACCACTTCCGGCATAAGTTCCAAAACGCAGTTTCGCACTCGATTGTCTCTTTCTACCCAATAACTTTGTCTTTATCCATTCCGTTACTCGCTCATTAAGCTCCATCCACAATCCAGCATCACAGTGGCGGGTCGGTGACGCTAAACTCACCTTAAGCTTCAGTTATCCATGCGACAATTTTTGTCAACTATAAACAACTTTACACATTTTTGTTTAACACGTAAGTTCGTCTTGTTTCATGAATTAAAACTGGTTCTGTCATTACTGCAGTCAATAATACTCTAATTATCATTTAGATTTCCAATAGTCTTCAAAAGTAAAACCGATTTACCGGCAATTATAACCTAACAATTGTACCATAACACATTCAGTTTTTATTGAATATCCATGCCTTAACTGTTTCTGTTTTGAAAAATTAATTTTATTTTCATTTTATCACAAAAATGACCAATTGTGACATGTATTACGAGTATTTTATACAGTTAACTTTGACATTTGTGCAGTAAAAATATTCAGTGGTCTTTTTTTTATTCTTATTTTTTTATGTTGATTAAGATGTGTGACTTTGTATATATTCCTCAAATCCTGAAAAGAAATAAAAAAATATTAATCAAAAAATCTATCAATAAAAAAATCAGTTGCAAAAACTAATTTCAATAAATTTTTTGCAGAAACATTCCAAAATGGCGGCCACAATGCCAATAAACCCAAAACCATTTTTAAATGGTCTTGTCGGTAAACCAGTAATGGTAAAGCTGAAGTGGGGCCAAGAGTATAAAGGAATTTTAGTATCCGTCGATGGATACATGAACCTCCAGTTAGCCAATACAGAAGAATTTATTGAAGGAAGCTGTACCGGAAGTCTCGGAGAGGTTTTGATCCGATGCAACAACGTTATGTACATCCGGGGTGTAGATGAGGAGGATGAAGAAGGAGAAATGAAAGACTAGTTTAATTTTAATAATAAGTAATGTGTGACGTATACTATTTTTATATATTTGTAAAAACAAATATAGCGTAATTTTATTTCATAAGCCAAAGTTCGGATTTCTGTCCTTTGAAAGCTCAAACACATTGGCATACAGTTATGAAATTAAATGTAATCCTATTGGATAATTTGTTTATTTCATATGGCTTTTGTTTAAAAATGAAATGTTAAAAACAGAAGATTTATTTCCCAATGAAATCAATTATTAAATGTAGTTTGATTGGTATTTGTTCATTTTGGAATCATTTGTAATAGTGTTGTATATTTACATACATAATAAGTTTGCCATATAAGTTCCAACTTGTATAATAGTGTAAAAATAAGATAAAGTTGCAATTCAGGAAAAGATGTACAACCTTATTGTCATTAAATATTTATTTACTTTAATAAGAGTTCATAGTTTTAGAATCCACTATTATTTCTGTTGTGTATTTCAACATTAAGGAATTTTCTTCAAAACAGGGATAAATTACTTTAATCATTTTTACCAAATTATTGGTTTTTAGGACGATCAAACAAAAAATTAAAATAAAGATTAAGCTTTGGAATGTATGTAAAAGTTTGTGAATATTTTTATTATAATTTTTTTTTATAAGTTAAAGTATTTAGATTGAGTTAAGATATTATGATCGTCAAAGTGATTAGTAAAATCTAGTTAAAAATCAGATACACTCATTTGAATAATAATATAAACAAACATGAAAAATTACTTCAAATAATATCTGGAAAAGTTTTTTCTGTTTTAAGATGAATTATAAAAAAATATATATTCAAAATAATTATTATTGCTAAGAATGAATGATATTGATCTCAATTTGATATTTTTTGGTTAATTTTTGATTTTTGGATCAAGTTACACCTTCAAGATACATATTTTTATCAGCAACTCACATGTTTATAATATAGTCGTTGCATATATTGTTTTTTATTAACATTTCAACATATTTTGAAGTATTGAACTATTTACATGCTTCAGCAATTTATCTCCATAAGAGCCTGTGTTAAATGCACATTCTTTAAACATGATTACCTCAATTAAATCCCTCATGTTGAATTCTACAAAGATATGTTGGTTTCAGAGAAAATTTATGACTGCGCTGTCATATTACCTTAAATCAGCAACAGAATTGCATTATGTTAAGGATGTTTTAATTATATTTAATTCAAATCAGATTTTTATACAAACAATTTTTAATAATTCATTCGTAAAAATAATTTTACAATAAACGTATGAATAATAATTGTACAATAAACCGACCTTTCCGACATTCTATGAGTGTGGGAGAATAAGTCTGGCTGACAAATTATAACTTTTAATAACTCGTGATCGAGAAAAACGTTTTTCCATAAATGTTTGTCGTCTGCTGCGAAAAATCGCGAAAAAACGTTTTTCTCAATCATGTGGGAATAAAAGTTATTATTTGTCAACCATACATATTCTCCCACACTCATAGAATGTCGGAAAGGTCGGTTTATTGTAAAGTTATTATTCATGCAATTTTTATTAACAAACACACTAACTCCGTTGCAGCAGACTTTTAGCATCACCTTAAGAAACTCAACATTAGGGTTTAGATTTCAATTCAATTCTGCACATTTAGTTTGCTTCGTACAATGTGTATTGAAAACCGAAAGAAATGTTGGCCTATACCAGGTAAATATTTATCTATTTTATGTAAATTGCACTGTAGCAAAAAAATAGAACAAGTAAAAAACACCAACATTGTTTTTCCATGTAAACTATGGTGGTAAATAATTAGAGATATAAAAGACTTCTTATTTTGCATTTTGTAATCTGGCACATCGTAGTAAACTATGGTAGTAAAGAGAGCAACTATTTTATCATTTC
>JABFPB010005490.1:0-13247 GCA_022817645.1 Ceratoteleas bidentatus
CCCTTATTTCTCCTAATATTCTCCGTGGAACGTTGCGACATTGCTAAGGAGATTCTATGGAGAAAGTCCGGATTTTCCCTCGTTTACCGCCGGAGTTTCTCCCGATCACAGGTGGAACATCCACCACTTTTCTCCAGAGATTCTCCGATGCTGTGCTGTGCGGGAATAGATTTTTTTCTGGTGGAAACGTGTAAAAAAATGGAACTAATGGCGCAAATTGATAGCAAATTTGTGATTCATTGTTCATTTTTTCATATTTTGAGAAATCTGTAATGTCGGTAATGACGCGTTATTACCGACCCTTGTAGAAATAAAATCTCGAAAAATCTCTGAAACTCTCTGAAAAATTCTGAAAAATTGGGATTGTCATAGTTTTTTCCGAATTTTTAAGAGATTTTCAGAGATTTTCGGAGGTATTCAGAGATTTTCAGACGTTGTCGAGCATTGATTTCCAATCATATTTACAGGCGTATCCTAACAATTACTCCAACAATAATAGTATCCTTACAATCAAATTATTTACCTCAATTTGAATCATTTGTATCAGCTCGCACACTCCGTCGGTACATGTCGCAGTTCCGACCTGCTCCGCAGGGCTACGTGACGGTCGCTCTTCCTCGGTCTCTGTACGCGCGCTCGCACGGTACATCGAGTCGCGGAAAAACATGCAGTCGGATTGCATGTCGCCCGTGACACAGAACAACGGTAATATGATCACAAATCCCCATAATATTGCTATCACGCGAACGCGAATTGCACCCGCTTATTCGCACGTCCGAAATTCACCGATCCGCGGATGAAAATTGTTCGGGTTAAGTTAGAATTTCGATGTTTTCGCGAACAAGCGGTCGTTCTGGGGAGCTCACGAGCGCGCCCCATATTTTCCGTTCGCGTGGTACTTTTTTGGCCGTTTCGATGTTCGTCCAAGTTTTTTTTTAGTTTGACCAAATAAAATTATTCGATGATGTTTTTTTTAATGTTTATTATTAGGTTATTAGTGCAGAGACTATTCTGAACTGTGAAACATTTTGTTTTTGTTCATTTGTTTACACAATCGTATGACAGTTGAACGTCGATTGCAAAAGAATTATGATTACTTTGGTGATGTGATAGGGTGGCGGAATTGCGGGAAACATGTGATGCACTTTTCGTCACTGGACTATCGATTTTGTACATGACGTGTGCTGCGTTCACTTTTACTCCACCTTGACTGACGTAATTTTGCGACTTGAAAACACTTAGGGAGATTGGTTCAAACAATATGAGGTGAGTTGGTGGATGTGATCGTTTCGCTTTTTATTTTACGTTCTATGAAGTTGGAAGGAGATGAATGGTTTAGAGGACAAAGGCGAAGACTTGAGATAAATGTAGAGTTATTTTGGAGTTATTCATAAACAATGTATTATAATAAATGCAGGAATGTGTAAAAATATCTATATATGCATATATAAATAATTATTATACCGTGGAAGAGTATTGCCCTAGTGATCTGGTTTGGATAACTGAAAATATTGTTACATTTCCAATTTGTTGGGTATATGATAACCAGTTATCATTTATATGCTAACAAGCTGATATGTTATCAAATTACAATGAGGATAACTGGAAATGTATATATAATAATAGTAAAATACAAATTATAATTTGCAGAGTTCAGAATAATGTAACTAAGAAAAACCTCAAAACTAATTATTTTCTAACTATTTGTAAAAAGTTAATTATGTGGTACTGTTGCGTATTGAAAACTAAATTATTTCATGGGAAACAATTTTTATCTGAGGTGATATGGGAAAATTAACAAGCAAATTCCAAATATTTCTGAAGTTACATTCTTATTTTTTAAAATCATTTAGAGAAATTGCAAATTGATATTAAGTTTTACAACTTTCAGTATATAATTTAAAAGATTTATATTATTAATATATATATATATATATATATATTTCAGGCAATCCAAATCAATCAAATTTTATTTACTACAGTCCATGCAGTCGTTTCTTGACAAATGTTTATGACCTAGATAGTGTTTCAAGATGACAATGAAAATATATGCAAAATGCAGCAAATAATATTACCTTGATTTTCTCTGTAACAACTAGACTACATATTTACTACTTGCAATTGTTTCCATGTAATTTTATATGTAATATGTTGTAACAAACTAAAATGACATCAATGTGTTTTTATTTTAACATGATCATGATAATTAATTTAGTGTATATTAATTGGAATCAGTGCCAATAATAATTATAACCATTTTCAAAGCTGATCATTTCATTAAGGAAAATGGACTTCAACAAAGCTTGTGTTAACAAATCGATACAATGTTCTTACAAATTTCCCATATATATAACATCACAGCATCTACTTGGAAGTTGATGAAACATTTTTAATTATACTCTTATTTCACTTTCAATTTGAAGGAGAGCATAAAGATAAAATAATGACGAAATTACATTTCATCAAAGTCGGGGAAACGCAATCGATATTAAACTCTGGTCTTTCATACCAATGACCTACATTTCAAGATTCACCTAAATATTCAAAATTGGCCTTATTTTGCACTATTACTCATTCATGATTATCTACTCCAAGAAATTTTGTATTATTTTGTATTCCCAAAATTCTTTTCTTTATTTGAAAATTACTATTTAATCAGTCCCTTATCCCCTAGAAAAAAAATAGAAATTCGTTTCCAATATGTGGCAAGTGTTATATATTAGGAATATATTGGGAATATATTAAAAATATATTGAGAATATATTAAGAATATGTTGGAAATATATTGAGAATATATTAAGAATATATTAAAAATATCTTTGGAATATATTGAGAATATATGTTTTTATATGGGCAATACATTCCTATTTTTACTAGGATCATTGCCAAAAACCATTAAAATCTGCAATAACATTGAAGCTTTGACTTAAACGTTTCTTAAAGAAACATCCAAATAAATGTCTCCCAATATGAAATGCAAATGAGTAGCCTTGTGTTGTAGACTTGTCTGCGACTTTAATGATAATCATATGACTTTCTAATGTCTAAGTGAAAAGGGAATGAGTTGAGCACCGTGTCAAATCGAGCCAATAATGTAATCAATAAAGCTGATGCAGTAGTTAGCGCTTATTAACAGACCAAATTATCCAATTTTATTCTTGGCTTGAGCAGTGCCGAGTTCGGCGTTTCGACTGCTCCCTGCCAATTCGCGGTTAGTTGCTATCAGCATGTCACAGTCATCACACGGATTGCCGAGTCATTAATTCGACTTGTCAACTTGTACACTTTGTAATTATTCATTTCAAATACTTGCTTCTTGCATTTCTCCTTTCTCCTCTAACTTGTTCAATTGCTCAAACTAATAACCGAATGATTATACAAATATTTTGATTACATCTGCAGACAGGTTTCATAATAAGTACGATAATAATGATGATAGGATAATAATAATAATAATAACAATAATAATAATAATAATAATAATAATAATAATAATAATAATAATAATAATAATGATATAACTGCATTCCAAATAATAAATTCAATAATAGTAATTAAAAATAAGGGAACCATCAAATCTTAGGTTGAAGAACCTTTGAAAGAAGATTATGGAAGCTTTTGCATGCATTATCAATCAACTCTGAAACTTGCAAACGTCATTGCTGACGCTGAATAGCAATCATTCGTTTTTGTTTTCCTTTTTTTAGTACGAATACACTGGCTCCCTTGGACACTTGCAAGTACTTTGTTGCGAGCTTATATAATCAACTGTTTCTGAAATTTATTGGCAATAAATATTGCGCAAGAGTCGCGACAATGATGCTTCTATTCCGTCAGCTCTATTGTGATGAAACTTAAACTGAAACATAAACTTGGACTGTCCAGTTGTTGTTGTGAATGAATTCGGATCAAGAGCCATGAACTGGAGAAGGAAAAAAGAGGCGAACAAACCTATGGAGAAACCTCAGGAGAAGCCGGTGGACAAGCCGGTGGACAAGCGAAAACTCTTTGCTGGCGAGAGAAAAACGAGCATTTTTCAATACTATGGCTCCAAACAGTTGGGTATGTTTTTTCACAGTTTTGTTAATTTCATTTTTTTTCTCTTAGTTTTAAATGTTGTAAATGAAAAAAGGAAGGTATATTGATATATATTAGAAATTGCCAATATATGTTTCTTTGTAGCAGCAATTGCAGGATGTCGAGTGCTTAATTATGTAAGCAATTGTTTAAACGGAGATATGCTTTTTATGTTTAACAGCTGAGTTGATGGAAAGGGTAACAAAGCTCACTTCGCCGACGCTATTTTTCGCAACCGGTGTCACAATGCTTGTGTTTCTTATTGTTTTTAAGCTTCGGAAGTGGGGTTTTTTCACGGTCACAGTGCGACACGGCAGATACTGCCAAAAATAAATCAACATGCTCATAGGAAAGTCGCTCTCGTAGGTGGAGCGGCGAACACGGCGCGTATCACGCGATCATAGCCATGTGCCAACTATGCGATTCGCCGAGCCATTATCCAATAACGAAACTCGCGATCGAACTTTGCTTCCTGTATCATTTGCAACAACGTTTCAACGGCTTTTGATTACATTATAATGCCAAGTTTGATTCAGATAAGAGTGATTGTTTATTCGAATTATTGTTTATTCGTCATATTAACATTAATTAAATTTGTAAAAAATTAACAATATTTTTTCAATAACGATTATTTTTTTAGAATCGAGTATAGTTAGTGTTACACATTTTTTTACGGAAACTTAATTTTCTTGCTTATACTCATAACAAGAAAGTATTTACCGCAAGTAGATTTATATCAGAAAGTTATTATGTATATGTAAATTCTTTCATTTCAAGCTTAATTTAAAATTAATATATGTTATTACACATGACATTATAAACAAACTGCAATCTATTTTTGTTAATTGCATGTAACTGGGACAAGAAATAACTTATACCTAAACATTGTATGTGTGCCGAAACGAAAATAATGAATTTGTTGAATACAAGTTGCAATGATTTTTAATGGGAAGAAATTCAATAATCCATTAAAATTTTAACATATAATCTAGATTTTTATATGGGGAAAAGAATTATCTATATATAAAGATTTCTTTTCCCTCGTAAAAGTCATTTATTTATTTTAATTATTAATATTTTAATTCTTTTAATTATTCCATTCCGGATATGCTCCGGAGTAGAATTTTGTTAAATTAATGATTTTTGCAAACTTTCCAATATATTCCAAAATCCAATAAATATAAACTTATATCCAAAGTGAACAATTCAACAAATTCAACTCTTTGTTCCACCGCCGATTATAATTAATTTGTTCACATTCAAATAGAAAATGTTTAATTGTGCCAAATAAATTCTTGTCTTGGGCTAATCAAGCTCTTATTAATTTAAAAAAAGAATGTATTAATATAAATAAATTATTTGTTTAAAACCAATACAATTCTTTGTGTAGTCACTACGATCCGGGCGATCTGAATGGAATTCAATACACGGGTGCAGTTGATTATTAAAGATATCGCTTTCAATTATCTCAACTGATCGTATACAAGCGCGTAAATAATCCGATGATTCATAATAAAACATTCATAATAAAACATCTCGTACATATAATACGACCTTAATGTATTTTTTCGCGGTTTCGGTCGATTTTATTATTTCGTTTTTCTCATCGTGAACTCCGGACTTCGCACTGCCAAACTAATGCGTTAAACGTGACTTTTTCTGCACAATACAAAAGGTACGAATTAATTTTCTGCGACGTTACAAAACTTATTTTCGAATACTATCTTCAACGCTATTTTGTATAAGGAAATTATTTTCAAGACAGCTCTGTAATACAAAATAATTACTGAGCAAAGACATTATTTGTCAAATGAAACTTTAATAGAATCATTCCGTTATTGATACTAGGAAACTATACGAATTGAAATAATAAGCAGTAATTAGTAGTTTGAATTCTCAGAAATGCAGAAACAATGTTGTCGATAAAACACACTAACTTGGAAAAATTGGAAATCGAGTTCATGATTACTTCAATGTTTTTTATGAAATATAAATATTATATGTTACAGTCTTACGCATAAAAGTCATGGGAAAAATGATTGTTTATTGCACAGATAAAATTTGCCAATATAAATATATCTTGTGTGTAAATAATTTTTCGTGATCGTCTCATAATGATTTTTTTTATAATGATGTCAGTGGCTGAATAAGTAAATAAATAGCTCTTAAATGTGTTAAATGTTTTATTTCAAAAAACAACTAAATCTCTCAACAACAGAACAACAAATGTTAATGATGTGATAATGTAATTGTAAGGTGGCCAAGTTACTGTGTTCAATATTATTTTCATCATTTGTTTTCTCGATAAAACATACATTAAACTTTCAAATAAAACTTCAAATAGTAGTCTAAATATAAATGCTCTTTTATCATTCTCCATTGTTACTTGTACTGTAAATCTAAAAGTACATATTTGTGTTGTGTAATTTTACTTAAGAAATACCTAAGCACCCAGACTATATTGTGTAACGTTATAGGACAAGTTAAAAATCCAGACGATGTTATGTAATTTTACACATTTTAACGCGAAGAATCTCGTCATCGAACAAGTTTATAAAAATTGTCAAAATCTTCATGTTCTTGTTACGAAAAAACAGAATGTTGAAAACGTAGTATTTCAATCATATTTTTTCCTATTCGATGAAATAATGTTTCTTTCTTTTATTCAGAAGTTCTTACAATTTGAATTAAAAGTATATTTTGCATAGTTATATGTTCAATCTTTTTAATCCTGATTAAACGATAAGATCGCCATCTTGTTTTGGGCCGTCAACCTGACTAAAATTGATTAAGTTTACATTGAAGTTCTAATTTTTCATATTAATATTTATTTACAAGGACCAAATCATCTAAAATTTAAACAAAATAATATGAAGCAGTTAAGTAACAAATTCTCTTGGAATTTTTTTATATCTATCCATCGTTCGAGTATGCTGAAAAAAGTTTTTGATTCAAGTGAATCGAGAAAAATAGGATTATACAATTCTCAATTCATAATCTGAACAATTGGAATAAACAATTAGAAATGGCATTTCTGCACAATCGACTGTTATGCCAAGAATGAAATTATATTATTACCGTAGAAAATGATAATAATTATGGAAGTGCATTGTAATATTTTCTATTCTATTCAATTCTGTAAATGGAAATCAATGTCGAGCTAGAAACTGATTCCAAGATTGGAATTTACTTTCAACGTTTTCTACGAATTGAATTCAAATCAGGAAACGCAATAGAAGCTTAGCCTCATGAATGCATTCCAAACATAATGGTTTTTGAACTCTTCATCAGTATTGTTTGTCCATGATTGGCTATTACTTTCACAGTATGTTTGCAATTGTGAGTGTTGCTCACTTGTATATGTTTATCGCCAAACAGAATTCGTTAGTGATGATCATATTCAACAACCAGTTTGTAAGACACGAGTTCAAAATCACAGTTTTTAATGTTGTTTTATTTTTTGATTATTGGGAATCGTTCAGAACTCGTAACGCGAGTATGCATCTGATCTAATAAATTAAAAGTACTTTTCTTTTTGCCTTCAAAAGATTACAGCAAAAAAATTGAATATTTCAATTATTTTTAATTCACTTTAATCAAACATTATTTACAGGGGGCAGGGTACTGACTGGTAATGCCTTCTGTAAACAACCACAACATGACCGACAACACTTTCACGCACGAAAGCATTACGCACTCATGACTTATACACGTGCATATCATGAATCTAAAATCTCGCGCTCCAGATTGGTATATCGCGTCAGGTAGCACAATTCACGTGTACAATTCATGGACGTGAAATATTCTGTGCATGAAAGTATTGTATGGATTTGCGGTTGTGTGTACAAAAGGCATTCCCAATAGGTACCCTGCCCTGCAGTCCAGAATTAGTTTCGAAAACTCAATTTTTTATTGACAAATTTATTGCAACAAAAATTTCCCTAATATTAATACAGATCATTTGTACAGATTTCATTAATACAGAAAAAAATACCTGAAATTACTTTAAATGACTTTAAATTTAGAGAGTATCTCTAAAAGATACTCTCTAAATTTCAATAATTGAATATCACTTATTCTGAGTGAAAAGTCGTGCAATAAAAAAATAAGTGTATATGCACTTCTTCAGAAGTGCATATTCACCTTTCTTAAGTGCATATGCACTCATCTGAATAACTGCACATTTTTTCACTTTTTGGAATGTAGAGTACAGGTAATAACTCGAAATAAATCTACATATTTCCCTTGAACAGATCTTCTTTTCTCGGTGTACTCGTTCTTCGAAGAAACTGAAATCAGATCTTTTCCAGTCACTCAAACCTACTCGGGTTTATGATACTGCGCGTTGTTGTGTCTGTCTTGGGCGGACGGCATCCACAACAACAACAGTACCCGTGCGGCGAGTTCAAAACTATGAGCTAGCACGACGCCCGATAACGCGCCTAGTGCTGACGAATCGCCGATAGAACGCGACAAGCCCCGGTGAGCCCTCCGGCTCGTCCAATGGGCGCGCGCTACGTCACCGATGACGTCACGCTGCCGCTGTTAAAAAAGCGCCGCGCCGGCGTGTCAATCGGCATTGCACGCGCGTCATCCCGGTTCAAACCGATCCCTCCTCCGTCGCGCATTTCGTCATTCGCCCAAGTTTTAACCCGGCCGGAGCGCGCGAGTTAAATTCGGTCCAAGATAGCGACGAATCCGCCGCCCACTTTGGTATGACTTTTCTTTTACATTGTTTCGTAAGCTTTTGAAGGAAACGGCGAGCCTTCTTGCCGCGTTACTGGTCACGTGTGACAGATTGCTTTTCTTACATAAATCCACGTGTGCCTATTGGGAGTAGTGGGTCTCAGTGCCGAATATGGTGATGTTTGTTCGGAGAGCTAAAATTAAGAAAAGAAATTAAGATTAGATAAGTAATTCCCGGGCGACGATTTTGACAAGATGCAGTGATTTTCAGTGTGGGCGTAAGTCGAGTGAGACTTTTGCCGAAGAGTGTATTGTTTACAATATTTTTGTTTAATAAAGAAAGTGATAGGGAAAGATTTACAGATTGTGTATAACAAGGTAAATGTTTAATTAATGGTTTTCTTATTTAATTACGAAATGCGCGGCAGTCGTTGCGCCGCGTTTTCAAATGTATCTTGAAGATAGAGTCATTATCGAAGGAATGTGTTTCTATTCCAATGACAGGCAGTATTATCTTCCGTAATACAGGTCATATTATCTACCGATGCCCGGGGGTTCTGAAAAACATAGCCGGAATGTCAAAGAGTATACAAGTTTTACGAGTCAGATGATTTACAATGGAGACAGAACCAGAATCAACTGTTGGACAAGCGTAAAATGTTTTCGAAAATGCAAAAATCGTGGTTCCAATTTACGTAACGCGTTGAATTAGCATCATACCACAAACAGCATTTCGATTCAGTGTTTGTCCAGCAGTTTTCGTGAATCGCACTTTGTACCAGCTGACGACACACCTCAGTCGGACTCTGTGGACAGGCAAATGGATATTTAATTTTGACAAATAATTTAATTTCATTAGTTTTATTTATAGCCGCAAACTGAAAAAAACAATATGTCTAGTGTCAAATTAAGTTAGGTTTGGTCATTAATAGACATTGGAATTCGACATATGTTATCAGGGGATGCACTGAAAGTCTTAAAGAATGACGAATAGCTGTTTACAAACATTTTTAGAAAATATATACAGCTATTGTATCACGAAGTCCATTGAAAGTCCAGAGGCCAAAGTTCACGAAACAAGCTCTTAATGTCACGTTAATTTCTGCAGTTTATGTGAGATGAGATTTAATTACCAATCTCACGCAGCAAGACGTTTAAGTTATTAAGTGCTCCTTTTTGATAGGAGAGATGTACACGTCCCCACTTTTCGGTAACAGTTACAGATGACTTGCTCAGATTGGTGCAGTGAAATTCTAACTCCTAAACACTGTGACTTTCGGATTTCAGAAAGTATGCCATCCGTGTCAAAAAAAACTGGACCATTGGTTGGTGCCATTGACGTTGGAACAAGGACAGTCAAATTTGCGGTAATCATTACACAATATTATTCTAAAAAGAAATTATCAAATTATTAATCTATCGATAGAAGAAATCACGTTTCTTGGCATCTCAAAAGAATCACATCGTAACTGAATTGTTTTGACATATTTTTTTTTAGAAAAATATGTTTAGAAAATTTTTATGAATTAACCTTTTATCTGTAATATGTTTTTTAACCTCATTATCATTCAATAATCTATTTGTCTGTGTAAAAATGGTTACCAGACATTTATGAGATTACTTCATATGGATTTTCTACAAATATGTTAAAAGATTAACATTCCAAATACCATTCTTTTAAGTTGTCGATATGTTCAGTGAAAGATTTTAAATCGCAGCTGAAAAATTATTTATTTTAAAACGATTTGAAATTTCACAGGTCTTCTATGCCAGACGCATAGAGGAAGTGGCAGCGCACCAGATAGACATCGAATCTCATAGTCCGCAGGAAGGATGGGTAGAGCAAGATCCAATGGAGATTTTGTTTGCCATAAAAGCTTGTATCAAAGACGTGAAGAAGAAATTAGACAACCTCAATCTCAACCTCACCGCCGACATGATTACTGTCGGGATAAGCAATCAACGAGAAACCACCATTGCTTGGGATTCGGAAACTGGCAAACCTCTGTACAATGCAATAGGTTGGTTTCTTCACTTGGACGTTTTCCAGATTTCAACTCTGAAAAGTTACAAAGAGCCAAATATTTAAAACAGTTATACTGATAATGAGCTCAACTTGAATCTTTTAATCAACTTATGACTGAATGAATATGAAAGAAAACTGAATGAAAACTTAGATTCTTCACTTAAAGGTTTCTGAGACTTCTGAAAAGTTACAAAAAATCAAATATGTAAAACATTTTTGGCAATAAGAAACTCAACTGGAGTCTTTCTATCTTGATCTGATTGATTTATTCGTCTAAATTTATTAAATGAAATCATAATCAGTGTACACTAGACAACCATAATTTTAATCTATTTTATTTTTAGTACGAAACACATTGCATTTAATGTTTCTAATTTGAAATGTCTGTTTCAGTGTGGTCTGACATCAGGACCGACGTAGTAGTAGACCAAATAGTAGCCAAGTTTCCAGATCAGAGTAAAAACCACCTGAAACCTCTGTGCGGTCTTCCAGTTAGTCCCTACTTTTCAGCACTCAAAATTCGATGGCTCCTTGACAACGTGGCTGAGGTGCGAACAGCCATGAAACATAAGAGACTGAGAGTGGGAACTGTCGACACTTGGGTTGTTTGGGTATGATTCGTCTAATCAAATTATTTCATTTTCAAGAATGTCGAGCAAAATCTATGAAATATTATTCATTAAACACAAATTTGCAGAATCTAACCGGTGGGCGGGATGACGGATTATATATAACAGACGTAACGAATGCATCGCGAACGATGCTGATGAATATTGAGACTCTGCAGTGGGATACAACGCTGTGTCGCTATTTCAACATTCCTATGTCGCTTCTGCCGGAAATACACAGCAGCTCTGAAATTTACGGGAAAATTGCAGTAGGGCCTTTGACTGGTATACCAATTTCAGGGGTAAGTTGCCTAACCAAAGTTCCCAGTAAAAAAATCCAGTGGCAACCATTCTTCAACAGGAAACTTCTCAAGAGAGGATGCAGATGAAATTCAAACTTTCCAACGTTCAGAGAACTTTTATTTTATGTTTATTAAATGATTAATAAACGTTCATAAAACCTTTTAAGGCAACTGATCAACTTTGACTGATCAGTTCGATTTTTTACAGATCCTTGGGAACCAGCAAGCGGCCCTGCTTGGACAGCATTGCACTGAACAAGGCATGGCGAAAAATTCGTACAGAAGTGGATGCTTTTTGTTATGTAATACTGGAACTACGGTAAGCCTTAGGTCTAATAGAAAAGCAGACCATTTAGGCAATTTAATGTTGAAATATCTCCTAATTTCAGAGAGTGAACTCGACGACGGGTCTAGTGACAACTATAGCGTACCAACTGGGTCCCAACAGTCCTGCAGTTTATGCCTTGGAAGGGTCTGTGGCTGTTGCAGGAACCGCTCTCAAATGGTTGCGAGACAACCTGAAGCTTATGAAAGATGTTCATGAAACGGAACACCTGGCTCAGAGTGTCTTCAGTACAGGGGACGTTTACTTTGTGCCAGCTTTTACTGGCTTGTATGCACCATACTGGAGGGAAGATGCTAGGGGGTACGATATTTCAGATTAGCAAGTCTGCTAAACAGCCAAATGAACAATTTGTAACATTACAACAACTCTACGATACTTAATTCGAAAGTTTTGGGACATCAACTTAACTAAAAATGATTGAGTTTTCAATTCTGTTTATCATCTTGTTAATTATTTCTAAGGACTCAATCAACAAAAAAATAAACAAAATAACACGAAGCATTCATGAGAAAATAAACATTCGTGATTGAGATGACCCAAAACTTTGGATTGTCATCACAAAATTGGCTCTGCAGTCGTTTGTACTTGTTTGTACTGCGTACTGAAATTAATTAGAAAAAAAATTGACTAATGTTGTCTTCTTTAGGATAATCTGTGGTCTCACGGCATTTTCGACGAAAGAACACCTGATTCGAGCGACGCTAGAAGCTGTATGTTTTCAGACGAGAGATATTTTGGAAGCCATGTATAAAGATTGCGGTTTCAGACTGACTAAGTTGCATGCGGATGGACTTTTGTCGACCAACAATCTCCTCATGCAACTACAAGCGGACTTGTGCGGGACACCAGTATGTAAGTATACATAACATACTCGTTCGCCAATGAAACGTGACAGTATTTTGGAATATTGATAGTGACATGTCACTGATGAAAAAAGAATCACCCGACCTGACTTTGGCTTTCAGTTAGGTCTACGATGTTGGATACCACGTTGTTAGGGGCAGCGAAGGCAGCAGGACATGCTGAGGGTATCGGAGTGTGGGAGTTGGAGGGCGAAGACATTGAAACCATCAGTTCCGATAGTTTTTTGCCTGTCACCACGCCGGAAGGTAAAGACTCTTACATCTTACAATGCGTTTTTGCCAACCTATTGCATTTACATACTAAAGTGAACATTTCTGTGGTTTTGAGGAAAAACCAGT
>JABFPB010005491.1:0-13246 GCA_022817645.1 Ceratoteleas bidentatus
ACATTGTTTGTACTTTTCTCATATTGTTGTATGAAAGTTAATTGAAAATTTGTAGTAACGACAAACAACTTTATTTTTAAATGTGTGAAACACAACGCAGCTATGCGGCGCGACATACGCACAACTTCAAATGGTAAACTTATACCACTTGGCACTTTTACCACCTAGGTGGTACCATTTAGTTTTCTCAGTTGTGATAACCAAAATTTGGTTGTCACAACCAAACATTTTTCTCATTGACAAAAGAAATTCTGGCAACAGTAAGGCGTAGTAAGGTTTTGGCATGGCAACAGGATGGCAGCAGGCTGGATGATAATCGCGAGCCCACCTCTTGCCGAATTGCCATCGTGTTGCCTGACGTTTAGTCTGGCAACAGAATGGCAACGATATGGCACGAGTACACTGTAAAAACAGGTGTCTTATTTTAAAACACTTTTGTCCCCTATTTAAAACGTTTTTAGGTGTTTTAAATTTAAAGTTATAGATGGCGCTGAAATCGTGGAGTGCTGTTAAATGTAGGTGAACTGACTGCAGTGAATCAATCTACAAACGTATAATTTTTTTTATTTTCAGAAAAAAGTATTTCTTACAATTTTTCTCAGTTTTGTATGAATATTGTTGTGAACATAGAGGCAGGTTAAATATTTTCTTGATGTTAATTCATTGATTACACTTGAAAGCTTCGAAAAACAACTAGATGTTAAATACGCGCAACGGTAACGGCAATAAAACTGCGTTTGAGATTAAACCGGCTTAAGTTCAGCACTCTTCGATGCTATCGCCGGATTTTTTTACACTTTATGAAATCGGACTTCCATTGAATATCCAGTCGGACGGGTCTGGATTGGGCGCAGTGAAATTGAGCGGTTAACCGAAAAGCGCTCGTTAGGACGATAGGCACGTGTTTGTCAAAATCTGATGTTTATTTAAACTGTTGCAGGCGCGTCGGCCGATCTCCGCGGAGGCTTTGATTGGAGTCTCGTATTCAAGTGGGAATACCTCAGTCAAGCGGAAAGACAAGCGCGGCAAAAAGACCCTACCCAGGCAATAAGAACTCCCATGATCGCCGGCGGACTGTTTGTCATCAACAAGGCGTACTTCGAGAAGTTGGGGAAATATGACACACAAATGGATGTTTGGGGCGGGGAGAACCTCGGTAAACATAGTTTCGACTCAGCCCAACTGTCGACTATTTAGCATGTCATATATGTTTCTAAATTTTTGTGCATTGAAGCAATTACAATATCATTTAAAGAAAAACATGATTTCGTGGTTTATGTAACCAAAAATTAACATTTGCGTTTATACTGAAAAATCTGAAATCTTCTTCCGTAATATTTAATATTCTAACCTGACAAATAATTTACCAGTAAAACATAACATTTTCAGGATTATTGCGTATGGTACACTGAAAAAACTAACCTAAACATTTGTTTTTAATGAAAACGATTCCTTTTCTGCGAAAATGATTTTTTTTTGTCAAAATGCTTTATTTTTGCCCAAAAGGACATTTTTAACAGCGTATATTCAAAATATAAATTTTTCAAGAAACCACTACATTTTTTCGTAAACGCTGTACAAAGTATTGAATTCCGTTAGCAACTTGTATATGCCAAAGTTACACTTATTTCCAATAACTGCAGCATACTTGATTTGCCAGTGGCGTGTCCCCTTAATCAAATCGTGCGTTGCCGCAGTGAATTGCATCGGGAGCGGAGTTGTCGCGCCTTCCAACTATTTTGCGAACAACGTGCATGTAGAATGTCAAAATTGCGCAAAAATGAAACGTCGCCGAAACAATGGCTCGTTAAAAAAAGGCGTGTGTGTCGAAACAAACTGCAACTCCACTTCCAATACAATCAATCTCGGGCGGTCGTGCAACAAAAACGCGCCGCTGCGAAGTTGATCTTCATTAAAAGTTTTGACGAGCTGCAATTCCGCTCGGGCTAATTCGCGCGGAAGCGCTGGGCACGGCGCGCGCGAAAAGTTGGCGATTATAAAAAGCCTGGCGACTGTATTTAAAGCGTCTGTCGTTGTCTGTGCAGAAATTTCTTTCCGAGTGTGGCAGTGCGGCGGCAGCTTAGAAATTATTCCGTGCTCCCGCGTCGGCCACGTATTCCGGAAGCGCCACCCCTACTCGTTCCCGGGCGGCAGCGGCAATGTCTTCGCGCGGAACACGCGCCGCGCCGCCGAGGTTTGGATGGACGACTACAAGCAATTTTATTACAACGCCGTGCCGCTCGCACGAAATATTCCTTATGGAAAGTAAGTTGTCCCGGCAAAGTGCATATTAAGTTATATGTCCGAACGCCCTCTCCCATGTGAAAGCGACGTTTCACCTTTGAGAACTTAGACTGATCGGACGCGTGATTTGACCTTAATAGAACATCAGGTATACGTATATCTAGTTTATGAATACATAAACTAGATGTATATGAGTGAACATTATTTTTCGACCAATTTAATGTGCAATATCATAACAATTTTTTAGTCTGCTAAATTTGTCAAAAAATAATTTTCACTCATATAATATACTTAGATGTTAATTCTATATTAACTAGATGTATACATATAATAAACGTGTATTGTACATAATATAACCAAAATAAGTATATTATATGTATACATTTATTTGATGTATAAAGGTCCATATAATATATGTACACTGAAAGAAATGTTGCGAATTTCGTTATAGAAGCTTGCTCCAAAATCCTATATTTATTTAATAAGCTGTCAGTTTTGTTAAATCTACAAAGTACGTTTGTTGGAAGAGCAAAAACTTGTGTTGCGAATGCATATCAGTAACATTGTATGTGTCACAAACTGTACTTTCGTTACGCAAACACAAATGTCGCATTAATGTAACATGACTTCACTAACAAAACAAATCGTATTAACCTGACAAAACCATTTCTGTCCGTGCAGATAAAAATAAACCAAATGATCTGGTTACAGTAATACAAATTTGGCTGTCACAAGCAAACATTTCTTTCATGTACCGCGAGAGAAATTCGTTGGCTTCGGACAACGTCGGCGGAGAATGGACACTTTGTGTAGGTTTTGTCCCGTTTTTCAGTCAGATAGTGTATTTCTATCATGAAATGAGATCTGGATAATCAGTTTGTAGGTTCGAATGAAATTATGAATTGTTTTAGGGATTTTAAGAAACCGATGAAGTAACGGATTAGTATTTCTGGAATTTGCAAATTCGTTCGATAGCTTAACTATGTTTTGAGAGATATCGTTCGGAAACAAACTGATGAGATATTGAGAAGTATAAACTTTTAGGTAACATTACCATTTCGACACGATTTCACAGAACTGAATTAAATACCTCAAATTCCACACATTAGATCTACTTTAACGTTTAAACTTTAATTCCTTACAGCTTTTAGAAATAGAATAAAGTTTCAACTTTTAATCTTGGGTCTGTTTAATGAGTACCTTTTTAAGAGTACATGCACAATAAATAACAATAATGACAATTACTTGAAATGAAGAACTTATATCAAAATCGTAAGCAGGAAGAGAATTTATCATTTCAAAGTTAGTCGGAACTAATTATTAAAGTTATTAACGTAGATAATGATTTAATTTAACTTCAACTAAATTAAATTAAGTAACTTCAGTGACATATGTACATTAAACAAAAAGATAATTATCTATATTTAAATTAATTCAAACGGATTTCAAAATATTATCATATTATAACATTTTAATATATGCAGATAATGTAGTTATTAATTAACAAACAACTACACCAGTAATTATGGTTAGTTAAATGTGAATTTATGGTATACAATAACCAACAATCTCTTACAGTTTCATAGTAACTGTTGTTCAGAATAACAATAATTATCAGAATATACATCCTGTGCGTTCGCCCTGTTATGTATTTTCGTGAGTATGCTCTGGTGTATCAAGTTCATTAAATTAAGCAACAAATATAAAGTTGGAAATTATATTAAATAGTAAATTTCGCGTGTTAATATTATTTATTAAGAAACAGGCATTACATATCGAGAAGAACGATTAATTAATTATAATGACAGTAATTGATTCCGAAAGCTCTGCATCATATCAGTTTGTATACGAAAACTTGTCTTACATATTCGATGCTATTTTTATGCTTTGTAAATTAAGAAAAATACATAAAACAGACATCGTGATCATAAACGTAAAAAACACTCGTTTTCGTTTCCGAACGAGCTAAACAGATAATTTTATAACAAAAAACGTCAAATTCCCGTATCAAAGCAGCCTTTTTTTCCTAACATCTAAGTTCCGGTTCGTTTCAACTCAAAATCTCCTGTGTTTGCCCTAAACGAGGATCATTTTTTCTCCGCCGGCGTTCCGAGCTGTTAATTTCGACCGCACGAGAGTACAAATTGTTCCTCCAACAATCGGTAATTGAATGATTGATCGTGCAAATGGTTAAGTAACGACGTGGTTGCGATGTCGCTTTCAGCATTCAGGAAAGAATCGAGCTGAAGAGGACGCTGCACTGCAAGCCGTTCAGTTGGTATTTGAAGCACGTTTATCCTGAATTGCTAATTCCCACGAACGAAGGCGGCCCCGGCGGGGCGCTGAAACAAGGCGCCGCGTGTTTGGACAGCATGGGCCACCTTCTTGACGGAAACGTCGGCCTCTATCCCTGCCACGACACCGGCGGCAATCAGGTGAGCGTTTGATTAAAAGTCGAAAAATGCGAAACACTGGAATTGGAATCGGACAATTGCTGGCAACGGTCTGTAGTGGTTGCAATTATTTTTCAATTAAGTCGTTCAGCGACCGCCGAGAACGCGATGTTTTGGCAACGCCGGGCTCCTTTCTAAACAGCCGTCGAGCGGCAACGCATTGTTCTTCCTCCGGAAAGCTGCTTCCGCCGGGCGAGCGGCATGAATCGGCTTGAAAAGTGTGTTTTTCTGCAACAAAATTAATGCCCGACCTGCAAAGGTCCTGGTCGCTGCTTGAAATGTTAATTCGCAAATTTAGAATTTGAAATTCGCGACATAATTGCTTGGCCAACTATGAAAGTCACTGTCACGTCATGGCTCGCACGTGGTTTGCATAAAGTGCACTCTTAGAAATGGTCTGGTCGATTGAAAAAGTCCGTCTTTTTAGCAAGAGGCTAGAGTCTCTTGTTAAAGACTTCTTGCTAACAGTATAGTGTTCGCAAGAATATTTATTTCGTAATTACTATTCTTCCTCGATAATCACCTTATCACCTTACACAAAAAAGTTCTACTACCTCCAATATTGCTTTGCAGACATCGTTGCACTTTTTCGGTGTAATACCCACCCCAACTATAACCAATCTCATTTTTATCCAACCTTTTCCACCATTTCTACAATTGTACCCCCCTCTTTTCGAGGTCGAAATTCTGAAATGTCCATCATGATTGCAGGAATGGGGTCTAACGAAGGACGGCCTAATTAAGCACCACGACCTCTGCCTGACCTTGCCCGTTTACGCCAAGGGCACCACGCTCCTGATGCAAATATGCGACGGCAGCGAGAACCAGCGCTGGCGCCACCTGGAGGGTGGTCTGATCCGTCATGCACGCATTCCCGTCTGCGTGGACTCGCGGTTCCACGCGCAACGCGGCATTACCGCGGAAAAGTGCGACTCGAATGCCGAGACCCAAAGGTGGCACCTCTACAACCACGGTCATTAACTGTATCGGAAAAGCAACCAGTTTGAGTGCCGCCACCGTCGCCTGCGCATCGACCGGTAGCGGCACACTTCGCAGCCTGGACGGCGGCTGAATTCGAGCAGATGTCGCTAGTGTCGAAGAAGAGGTCGATGGAACCGGTGGCGACATCTCTTGCCTGGTTTGCCTTCGATTTAATAAAATCTGCGAAAATGGTTGGACCAATGCGAAAAGTCAACGTCACTCGGTTGTTGCTATTATGCGGGCTATCCAGTGATGGATAGAGCAAGTTAGCGAAATTGCTTTGATCCATTGTCGGTGGTCGAAGTTCTCTGATAACGAGACCTACGTGGAATCCACGTACCTATACTTTCAAGAGCGGTTCAAGCGTTTTTACGAAGCCTTTGAGATGATTTCGATCGCTAGTTTAAGAGCATTAGACACGTTTTACTTTAGACTTGAGCTGGACTCATTTTAATGTGTAATCATAGTTTTATCCCGTTTTTGATCCTTTGGCAACGGATTAAACACTTTCCCTGTAGGAAACGTTTTCGTTTCAATTCCACTTGGGATCGAAAAGAGTATTTTATCATGAAGTGAATTTTGTGAATGTACTTAAAATGAATTATTGATACAACTTAGACAGAAACGATATTTCAAACGTCGAGTCTACAGAAACGTTGAAGAGCCGCGCGGAGAAAAAATGGGCTTTGCGGTAAGATGGAATCACGGCGCCGTATAGCAGTATGAAATTTCAGCCAGAATCTCATTATCAAATGCACCGGACAAATGCGCCATCTTCGCAAAAGTTAATTTTTTCTCCCCGTGCAAACGTCAGTTACGCAATGATCAAGTGTACACGCGACACCGTCAGTTCAGAAACGAGAAGGAAATCCATTATCCGGCGGTGGGCTGCGAAGACCCAGTTTTTATAATCCGACGACCCCGAAAACTCGCATAGCGTCTTACAATTTCGCATGTTCTCCTGCTCGGACGGGAGCATAAATTTTAACGAGAAACAATCGGTGAATTATGAGCGATCCCGTACGCCGTGCGTCGTTCCCTTTTCCCGTGAATTGGCAGACGTTCAAAACTGCGCACTGAAATATCTCGCGCGTCGTCCTCACGGGGAACGACATATTTATTATGTCAGCGGCTGGCTGCTTAAAGACAACGGGAATTCCCGCGTCGACCGGGACCCGAATGACGCAATTTTTGATACAATTATCACGACAACGTGACAACCGACTGCGTTTATTTTCCTTTTACATACCGGCAGAGACTTATCGACACCGATCTTTAGAAATGATCCAGCGACCACCACCATCGGAACAAAACGTTCTTTAAACGTTTTGAAGGTTCATAGAACGTTTGTTGGACATTAAACGTTTAATAAACCTTTAAAAAACGTTTATTAATCGTTTAAAAAACGTCCGTTAAACGTTGAAATTAAAGGTTTGTGTTCCTTTAGAGAATGGTTATCTAGTTTATAACCGACGTTTTACATTTCGACTCAAAACTAGCATTTTGAGGACTCGGATAAGCGTTTTGAAGTGAACGACGAAATGTTTTCCGAAAACTCAACGGACACGGTCTTCGCCGGACTTTCTCTTCCCGTTGTGTGATCGGCGTTACGATTCGCTTTTTCCCGGTTTTTTGCGGTCCACTGATAAACGCTAATCGCGTTCGAGGATTCGTCAGTGGAGTCGTGCAGTGCATCCTTCCACTTCCATTCCGCAACGTCGACTAGTCAGAAATACGAGCCAGTTGAACCGACGAGCCCCTCCCCACTTGAACACGGTTCTGCCCAATCAAACGAAGCATTTGATCATTTTTCGATCGACCAATAACGATTAGCGAATTGTACATAAAAAAGTCGCGGTCCTTCGTGTAAATAAATTGACGTCGGGGCCGCGCTGGCCCTGAATTAAAAACAATTGTTTAGCACAATTTCGTGTCGAATTATTGACAATAAAGTGTTCGGTATGTTGCGTCGCGTTCGTTCATTTTTTTAACACACCCGTGGTAATGTTACTAGTAACGAATCGATATATACGAAACAGTTGCGCTCTTCGTCATGCAGATGTCGCGTTGGACAGGCTCAGTGGCAAATTTTATCGTTGTTACTAAATCCTAGAAACTGTTTCTGATATTCCTGTATTCTAATCGAAGACCAAATTATTCTCGAAATTGTAAAATAGAACAACTGTTAGAATCTACTACTCCAGACTAAATCCTTTGATGTCCTGAAAGCCCAGTTCTTTTGGTGTCCAACTTTGTTTCAATGTTCGCCAGAGACATCTGCACAACGATTGTGCGTCACTGATTCTTCGTCGTACTTAAAACCCAAGTGAAAAACCTCTCGACTACTCGTCCCGAACAATCATTCAAAGCTTGTCATCGATCTGTAAATAATCCACCGAGTTTCGCTGCTGTTCCGTTCGATGAACCATTCAACTCGTTGACGAAGATCAAACATCGATTGCGCTTCAGACGTTCAACGTACTTGTATATTACTTGCGATATCACCTAACAGAGATTTATTTTTGTATAAAAAATGGAGACAAAACGGCAAATCGATATGCAGACTTGATTGCAGCAACACGCGGTTCGCTTAGCCGGTTGTTGCTCAGAATGTACCCCGCGAGACACTTAACGACTGTAAAAACGTGACGCGTGACGGCCTTTGGAATTAAGCGCCATCTAGTGGCGCGCGCCCGCGACATCTCGCCGCGGGAGCTTCGTACTCTTTTTATATTCGTCGCGGCGCATCAACATTCCTAATATTCCTGTAAGTGTAACAGCCCAGAGTCAATTCTCAGCAGACCTTGTTTACCCATTCATGGCTCGGTTCACTTATTTTCCTATAAGAGTTGCATGTGGTACTTGATCGACTCGTGTTAAGGCAGGATGCGGCGCGACAAGCACGCGCCGCAGGACCTTTGTACATTGATATTTAATATTTATGAAGCACGTTTTTTATTGAATCCTCCCAACTTTAATGCTCTTCCTCACTCTGCTTAACATTTTGTTGTCAGCGAAGCAGAGTTCTCCGATGATAATGTCTCAAACTTGTTACAATAGCTGAATGGAGTTGCACTTTATCATCCAACGTACTTTTACTTAAGTTCAGTAAGGGCTTCGAGTACTGTGATTAATTTCGTCGCCGGAATATGTAAAGACCCCCACCCTTCCCCATACGTAACGACCTAGTAATGTCAGTTAGGCGCGGTTTCCGCCGCACCCCTGCAAAAATATTTCTTAGATATGACTAGAAGTAAATTTCTAATGAAACAATGAAGTCCTAAGTGGAAAGATAAAGAATACGTAATTTGACTCATAATCCCATTCTATTCCGTTCTATTCTGGCGATGTATCAATGCTTTCAATGATAATTTTTTATTATTTTCAAAAAGAATTCATTTTTGTTCAATTTTACTATATGTAACATGAATTATTCTATATTCTTGTCAATTCCAATTAGATCGATATGTATAAAATGTTAAACTCAATGATTTCTATTCATTTCTATCAGAAATGGTTTGCAGGGTCGCTAACAGAATAATGTTTTACATTGTGTACTACAATTTGAGTTTGAAAAAGGACAGGAAATTCGTCGATATTGTATCTGACTGGGATTCTGCTGTGCAACTTATTTTAGCGCACTTCACTGCGCCAGGCGTTTGCGTAATTTCACGGTGCTTCTTGTAAGCTTTTTTCACGAGACGTTAACTTTTTTAACATGCTCTTTACGTCGAGTACCATGCGAAAGCAAACAGTTGTTTAATTCACAAACAAATTTTGCTCTGAACCTGAATCAGATGCCCTAAGTGTTCACCAGTTAATGTAAAATTTATGCAAATTTTTTAGTTGATGTTTATGTAAATAATTTACAAGGGCTGTAAGTTTTTTGCCAGAAATTTGCATAAATTTTGCAACTTTTCATCTACGTATAAATTGTAAACGTGATATTAGAAGTGTGGGCAGATTTTAAACTGTATGGCTTTGTGTAAAAAAATTACTCGAAGGCATGAAATTGCGCCAAATTCTGTTGCTGCATAATCAGATATTTGTAAATATACTCAATTTATATTATACATATATATATTATATATTTCATAAGCTGTGCAAATGTAATTTCGGATACGAGTTGTGTAAGATACGAGATGCAATAATGGCGAAGTAACATGTATGCTAGACCAGTCAATGTTAACCCATAAATCTTCGAGACATTCAAACCTGCAGTAGAGATGACATATTTTAGATTATTTTGTATTGCTCTTTTAAAGTCACAGTATATGACATAAGTTAAATTATGTATCAGTCTACTCTGATTAGAATATTTATAAAGTTATTGTTAACTGGATAATTTTTTCGCATATAATTAGGGAAAAGTCATTTAATTTTGATAATTCAGTTAACATACAATTATTCAAAAATCGTCATATTATGTTATTTTAACATATCAAATTAAACAGTGAAAAGTTATGAAAATCAAGATAAGGTTTATTGATTTTGATTGCAAAAGTGTAATGATCTATAGTGTATTTTTCACAAACTTACAAAAAGCAACACATTATTATAATATAATTTGACGTCAAAAATGCAAAATTTTCCCCATAGATATTGAGAAAGTCTATGCGGAAAAAATTTTTCCCCATAGATTTTGAGAAAAATTTATGGGGAAAAACAATTACTGTTAATGTCAGAATTTCATTTTTGTTTGTTAATTGAAGATGAGGATATAACCAGCTATATTTTACTGTACTTTAATTGTTATGTTGATTCCCAACAAAGATATATTTTAAGTTGAATGTTTGTACGATTGTTAACTTTTGTATATAAAATAAGTTCCCTTAATTTGTAATTCAGTATGTCATCTCTGCTTTTTACAATTCCAAGCTACATGTAGATAAAAATAGAACGAATACAATTCGTCACAAAAAGTGTATCAAAATCAAACGTAGGCCATAACTACATACTATTTTGTAGTACTTACAATTTGTTACGAAAAATTATGAAGGTATGAATCTTTTTGCAAAATGTGCATTTGCTAAGTTCATACATGGTTTGAGATCATGTTCATTGTGTATAATAATTCAATTTTGTGTACTTTGAGTATGTATGTAAGTAACAAGCTTTTTTAAGAAAAAGTTTTTCTAGAAATACGGTGTTTATTACTCTGAAAACCTTTAACATTACTTTAAATATTTCGTATATATTTGATTTATTTTGAAGAGATATTCTGGAGAAATAATGGAGCTCTATAAAGCTTCATTGTGAGATGCTTAGGATTTTGTCTGACTTTAATATAAATATCTACTAGACATTTTTTTTCATTTAATTTGGTTAAATTTCAGTCCTCACAGTTCTACTGTAACCATTAAATATCTTTATTTTTCTTTTATTTTTAAGATTTTTATTTATTCATTTTTATTTTTTATTTTCAAAGACAAGATTTTGTCTTTGTTTCTCTATGCTTTTCTCGAAGTTTAATTTTGTTACGTTGACTACACTTTAAAAAATGGTCTACAGATTTTACACAATTTGAGTTTGCACTATGCACTCTATGAGTAAAATTTACTCAAAATTTTACTCACAGAGTGCATAGTGCAAACTCAAATTGTGTAAAATCTGAAGACCTTTTTTACAGTGTAAACATTGCCTACTTATTTTTTCAACATTATTTCTGAATATCTCGAAAGCAACATTATTTATGCGACATTTGTCAGTTAGAATTTTTCTAAACATTATTCATCTTTTTGCCAACGCTTTTCGAACGACTTCCAGTGATTACTATTACGATCACTAGAAGTTTTCTAAAAATTTTTGCTCTTTGTAAGGCTGATTTTCCATAGGTCTTTTTTATTCCAGTTTTGTACAATTTATTCATTTTTATCAAAATTGTGAATGTGTCTACTTTACAAGTAGAAGTTTTTAATTTGTATCGATTCTCGATTTCTGGAATAGCATGCTGAAAAACTGTCGGTTAGAGTAAGATGTAAAATATGGGGATGTGTTAAATTATTTAACCAAATCAATCAATGATTTAAAACTAAAAACAAGGTCAAAATTCCTAATACGCAGTATAGATTAGTTATATCATTAATGACTATTCATAACTGAGATTTGAAGTATATTAACATTTCAAATTCGTTTATATAACGTCAATCTTATTTCGCACGTGTATTCCTTTTGATCTACAATACTGAGCGTCAACAATGGAAAAAAGTGATCTGCCTCCGGGTAAATGTCGTGATATATTAATGAAATACTTTACGAATGAAATCCGATTCGGGTACAAACTTTATCAAGGCTTTTGTGTACTACCGGAGTCCTACGAGAAATTTGAGGATGCGATCGAAAATTTTGAAGTCAGGAATGACGATGTTTGGATCTGCACTTTTCCAAAAGCTGGTAAACAAATCGTTACCTCCGAACTAAATTATCGTATCTACATACGAATCCCAAAGCAGATACGATAGTTTGGTTCGGAGGTGTCGAAATATTCGATTGTAAAATATTTATTTTCAGACCGATTCTGATTGAGTAAAATCTTGTTTCGGTTAATTAGGAACAACCTGGGCGTCAGAGATGACTTGGTGTATAGCCAATGACTGCGATGTTGAAAAAGCAAAATCAGTGCCGTTACCTAGAAGATGTGTCTACTTGGAGTGCGTATTATTTATTATATAAATTTTCTTATAAACACAAGTCCAGTTTCGAATATTTCGTTGAAATGTTCATTATACTTTTATAAACAAAATTATTTTGTAGAGGAGCATCTATTTTAGATCTCACAAAAATCCGTAAAAGAATGCCAAACCTTGAAGTAGACCCATCATTTCTGGACACAGTGACATATGCGAAAACCAGGCCTGTTCCGCGTTTATTTAAGACGCATTTACCTTTTGAACTTTTGCCGAAGCAAATAAGGACGGGAGAAAAAAAGCCAAAAATTATTTACGTTGCGAGAAACCCAAAAGATACTTGTGTGTCTTATTACCATCACAGCGTACTAATAGAGGGATTTAAGGGAAACTTCGAGCAAATGTGTGAATTATATTTAGGAGGCTCGAGTAAGTGAAATGTTATAATTACGTACAAATCATATACTTTCCAGACACCTTAGTTCAGAACTTTTATTTAACCCTATTTGCAGCTTTATACGGTCCTTACTGGAAGCATGTTCTTACATTTTGGGAAATGAGACACAAAGATAATATACTGTTTTTAAAATATGAAGACATGAAAAAGGTAATAACTTTATTTTAATATTGAATTTTCTTTTATAATGGATCTCTTTGCTTTTTACGGTATCAAAAACTTTTTCTCTAATAGTAGAAATTACACTGTTGTGTAATAATTAAAAAGAAGTGTTGAAGTGTGAAATTTTCACTCCGAATTGGTGTCCAGAGTATTCCACACCAAAAATATTCTGAACCGAAAAAAGTGTGAAATCCCTTCATTTTTCTAATGATTGAAATCAACACCAGGGGTCGTACACTCCGTTGACACACTGAAAAAACTAACCTAAAAATTCGTTTTTAATGAAAACGATTCCTTTTAAATGAAAAGGATTCCTTTTCTGC
>JABFPB010005492.1:0-13251 GCA_022817645.1 Ceratoteleas bidentatus
GCGCTCCGCGGAGTGGGGGCGAATGGGTTATTTCGCATGCTCCGCGGAGTGGGGCCGAATCATCCGCTTGCGGCCGTTATTCGGAGGGGGGAAACATGCTTCTTTCAGGGGTTGTGACGGTAAGTATTTGGTAAATATCCAGGAGGGATATTTACCTCGGAACGGTGCCGTAAGTGCACCGTTACAATACTAATTTCTTCTTCTGCAGAGGGCCCAGTACATGTCCCATCTATTTGGGATACATGTCCCAGTACGCTCCCAAGTATTTTTGCAAAATACTTGGGAGCGTTCGTCAGCCCGAACATTGCGCGTTCGAAGCGTCCCGTTTGATCCTCCGTTATGAGCGACGTTTTGTCCTTCGCCTCCTCTGCCAACGGGATTTGCAAGTACCCTTGAGCAAGGTCCAGGGTAATGAAGAACTTTTCCGTCGTCAGGTGTTCCAGCAGATAATCGAAATCAGGAATTGGATAATTAGCAATCTTCGTGTCGCGGTTGAGTCTTCGGAAGTCGACAATCATGCGAGGAGAACCATCCTTCTTCCTGATGAGGAATACTGGCTCGCATATTCCTCCGTTGTCTCCGTCACCAGCCCCACCCGTTTGTACTCATCAATAACTTTATTCAAGTCTTCCCTGTCGCGCAAGTTTAATTTATAAGATTTGAATTGAAACGGTTTAGCTCCGTCTATTAACTCTATGCCCATCTCCATGCATTTGCTTCGCCCGAGCTCATCTAATGTTTTCGCAATAGAACACCTATATCGATTTAACAATGTTAGAATTTCGCATTTTTCTGTCTATCTTACAAATACAATCAAAACGTCCAGGTAGTCGTTGCCCGGCTTTCAATTTGATCGCGTTACATGAATCGTCCCTCAGAGGCACTTCGACTGTCCCTCCATCCATCCATACCGAAATGAAACCAATTTCGTCCTTCTGTAAACAAGCATCTCTCGCAAGTGCGTTGCGACGCAATTCAAGATTGTCTGTCGGTCAAGAATCGACGTGTCTAACTGGGAAAATATGAACTCACTTCCTATCTGCGTGTACATAAAATCTTCAGCCTCAATAAACGGTCGTTCCAAGATAATACTCACTGTTTGGAGACAGTCAGGCACCACTCAAAGCACCATTGGCCTAGGCTTCAGGTCTTCCAACACTATATCTTCGATATTATTAATTCCCGGTGATTTCGCCAACGAATCGCCAGTGTCGACGGAATGCTTTCAATCCTGAACCCTTTTTCGCATACAACCGACTCTCGCACAATGTTTACACTCGCATCCATACCTATATGCGCGACTATATTGCTACTACCAAAGTTTACATTTCGCATGCATTTCAAGACAATCTCATCATAATCGGCTTTCACGCAATTCACACCACGCGCACTTTGTTGTCGTGGTTTGTCACATCGACTGGCAATATGCCCGACACCGTCACAGTTGTAGCACTTCATTTCTGTTTTGGGTGAGGGCACTCACGAGTAAAGTGCCCCTCTTCACGACAATTAAAACATTTTTGCTACACCAATACTGCTCTCGATGATGCTGACTGCTGATCCGCTGATCCTGCTGACAGTTGACCCGATGATCCTGCAGACTGCATTCTGGACTTGGTTTCTTAGTTTTCTCGTGACAGGCCGCCTATTCGCTCTCTTCGGGCCGCGTCCGACCTCTCAAACCTCAGAATTTCCTGGTATAGGTCCTCAAAGTGTATCAAACTTGCGCCCCAGGATATGCACGCTTAGGTTATTGGAAATGAACACAATCGCCAATTCTTCCTGAATTTTGTTCATGTCCAACCCCGAACACAGCCACACCTTGTCATGGTAATATTCTTGTAAGGTTTCTTTCGGTCGCTGAGTTCGTCTGCTTATTTGTTTAAACTTCTGAGATTTACTCTGTGCACTTGTAAACATCTTTTTGAAACTACGCTTAAAACCAGCGAACGTGTTCAAGGTGTCTCCGTTGATCATCAGCCATTTTTGCGCTGGACCCGTCAAATGAGACGTTGCAATACTTAGCGTTAACTCGTGCGTCCATTGATGAACCGTTCGATCCGTTTTACCTCCTTGATCCAAGCACTCGCCCTATCCGGAGACTCTGTCCCGTCGAAACAGCGAATGACGTTCTTCGTATCTGTCATGACGTTGTATGACGTGGCAGCTGGCCGCTGCTTGGCATCCCCCATCTGAGCGTTCAATTGAAGTTGAGCCAGGCGATTCATGGTGTTGAGAGTTGCCATGTCCGCCTGTGGGCCTTGTTGTTGTTGTTCCTCCTGACAGCGTTGAAGTAGAGCTACTTTATCACTTTCAGCCGTCCTACGTGCAGCGTCAATGCGCTCCAGGATCTTTTGTTGCTCTCGGAGTTGTGCCTCTAGTTCTCTGCGCGCTTGCCCCTGACGAAGCAGCTCCGCCGACATGCGGCTAAGCTCTGCCCGCAACTCATCCTCCATCTTGCTACAGATTCAAAGCAATATATTCTGATAAACCAATCGTCGGTAAAGTAGGGCTCCGCTTTGGGGTAGGTAATTCAGATCCCCACTTTACCACTTTGCCGATGTTCTGGTCAGGTAAATTGCACAAGATGGCTGCTTTGAGGCCCACTGCAAATCTTCACCGTCTATCCCACTTCTGAATGTTATATTTCATTATATTTTTGCTTTTTTTGTTTCGAACTGTTTATTATTTCTGACATTACATACACAGGTAATCCTCCGTAACACCGTTTCTCGTTTACAAAGAACACTCGCGGCTATATAACGCGATCACATCCTGTGGGTTTACAATTATGTCGCAGCTAGCTGCCCCGAACGTTACTCCAACCGCACGCACAAATTTTACGCTCACGTGTTTCTCAAGCCGGCTTTTCCGAACTTCAACTCCTCTCCGCTCAGCCTTGCGTAGCTGAGATCCGCACGCACCGTGCCCCTCTTCCTAGCTGCTTACACGACACCGTTTAGCGCACGTTCGCTCATCTCGTTCGCCATCTAGCACCCACCTCAAAAACATTAGGCACGCTTACCATCATACGGCGGGTAGCGACACTGATTAAAATAAAATTTCTAACACTAATACTATTAACAATTTATTAAAAACAATCATGATTCACAAACAATAATAAAAACATGATATATTTTACGAAATTAAGGGGGTAGTACGCTTTAAATATCAAAAAATAGGTCATTTTCGGGAATTGTTTTCGGTAATAAAAAACAAGCAGAGGGCAAATTTGTTAACATGGATTTATGTCTTGAAGTTTCAGCCATAAGCAGTTTTTTTTGTTCACGTCCGTCCACCTCTGTGGCCGCTGCACCAGGTCCGTGGGTCAACATATCTTCCCATGTCATCCTGGAACAAAAATGATATGAAATCTTTGTTAGTAATGAAATTTCTGTTAGAATGACACTCTCACCTTTTTTCACCTAAAAATCGGCACACATTCGTGGAATAAAAATCGATTTTTGCAAAAATCAAAAAAGTGGGAGTGTCATTCTACGCAAAATTCAATTCTGAATAAAGGAAAGAAATCCACATCGAAATCGGAAGTAATCTCCCACGCTAGTTTTAAAAATGCCGTTTCAAGAAAAACGCGTTAAAGATAAAGTTACATTTTTCTCGCCCGAAAGAGATATTTACCTTCAATGAACGATGCCGGCGCCATAAAGTTGTCCTTCCGAGTTGTCGTCAAGGTATTCATTGTACTTTCGTGCCGCCAAAGTAGCGGTACGAAAGTACAAAGATGGCGCTGGGAGTGCGCTCAGACGCACTCCCAGCGCACTGGTACACTTTTTACAAATTCGCTTCGTTAAGTGGTAAAGAAGTTCATGGCGACCTTGGGATTGGTTCTAAATTAACCCTTTCGATCCCGAATTATTTTTATTGATGAAAAATTCTGGATCGAATTATTAAGTTGGAATATAATCATAGGTTTCCCGTATGTAAAATAATCATGGGTTCTCATCGTTACTTTAAAGCAACTATGGGAGCGAAAGAGTTAAAGTAAACACCTTACGGTTCATTTTAAGCAAAAAAAAAACAAAATCGATTATTTGAAATTTTCAAAGTGTACTACCCCCTTAAGCTAAATGCAGAAAAAAAACACTTTTTTTTCATTTTCACATTGAAATTGAATTCATGAACATACAAGTGACATGTATCGTGCATCAGTGTGGTAATTTTATTGAACGGTGAATGATTTCCATAACGTTTTATGGAATATATCAACATTAAAAAATTGTTCGTAAAGCATCTCAATTAGATTCACATTCGATTTGTTTGTATTACCCATTCATTACTTATGAATATCAGTAATGTAAATACATGCATAATCGGTAAAGGAATAGCAAACCGTTGTACGTTTCACATCGCAAATTGAGATAAAATGTTGACAAATACTGTGTGACAATATTTGATATAATTACCCGCAAAATATCTTGAGGAGAATACAAATTATGGAAACAGAAATGTATAAATCATAAATATCCTACGCTGATCAAAGTTACAGGGCAAAGTTATTATTAATATTAAATAAAATATATAAATAATAAAAATAATCATTTTATTGTGACGGCTATTTCATACTGAAGCCTAACCTCAGTCCTGTGACATGACAAAAGATTTGAAAATTCCTATCTAATCAACAAGAGTAAGCAAAAATGTGTGTGGTATAATCAACGAAATGCTTTTCTGAATCTAAATATCGTTCTTCAACAAAATGAATGTTCAAATAAAAAATATTCCTTTAATATTTACTAAAATTAGTTTGCAGCAACTAAATTCTTTTGTTGACTAAGTAATGTCATAACAATTAGTTATAATTAGTGTTTTTCATGCGTGAAGTCATCGCCCTTTTGTTGCCCGGTGTTATATTACTTTCTTTTTAGGATTTCGCTGATTACGATTCTGATAGTTCCATTCGTGATGTCCATAATGCGCTCAACAATAACAATTGGGAACGATATAAATCCATTAGTTCGCAAAACAAGTGTATGTAAAATTCGTATATAATATATTATAAATCTATATTTTTCGTTATACATTTAAAAAAATGTTCTTTTCAGTTAATGGGAATGGGAGTTTATCTGTAAGATTAAAAAAAGTTAAAGAAGATGAAACCGGTGTACCTCACGTAAGTGATGTTATAATCCCTGATATCCAGATTTACATAAATTTTGTATAATTCGAACACGAATTTCATTTCAGTTTGAACTGATGAACAGTTGAAACGCTTTGTTTCAACTGTTATTATTTGTGTATACAATATAATAGAAAATATTCGAAGAAATGTACGAATATTCAAAACTTACTTTGAAAAGCCTAGATTTTTACGTACAATTTTAAAATTAACATTTTATTCAGTAATGAACACGATATCGTAAAATGCTCCGCGTGCCGAATGAATTCAGTGATTTCTTCAGTAATTCGGAACAGACATAACCTAAAAAAGTTAAGGCGTAGAATTTATTTCGACGCAGGGAACAGACGTTCCTCGGTAAAGCTTTAAGGTCTATGAACATCGACAGACTTCTACAATCATGTAGGAACATATGTACAACTCAACAAGTTGATGAAAAACTAATATCTTGTTTATTAAAGTTCGAGGAATCGTGTTCTGAAATAAAAAACATGGGTCACCAGCTAGATCCCGAGAAAACGAAACGATGTACATGTTTGTATAAGAACTAATTTATATAAACGCATCTATATTCATCGTTTTCTCAGGATCTAGCTGGTGACCCACGTTTTTTATTTCAGAAATTTATTACGCGTACTTTAATTAACGACATTCAGAATTTTCAGAAACTTCTTGAGTTGTAATGATTTCGAATTCATTACACCTGAAGGGGGTAGACCACTTTTAATATCAAAAAACGTCACTTTCAGAATTTTTTTTCGAATTTTCAGAATTTTCAGAATTTTCAGATAAAACTGTCTGAAAAAAACATTTCAGAATTTTTTTCGGGCCCCCATCCGAGGCCGCAACGTGGCCCAGCCTAGCCAGGGCCACGTCGCGGCCTCGGGAGGGGGTCCGAGTCAGAGCACGAGCGTGCAAGCCCGACCAGGCCCCGATCTGGCTTCCCCGGCAGCGCCCGA
Source organism: Ceratoteleas bidentatus (assembly GCA_022817645.1). Lineage (NCBI taxonomy): Eukaryota > Metazoa > Arthropoda > Insecta > Hymenoptera > Scelionidae > Ceratoteleas > Ceratoteleas bidentatus. Next base: position 6,097 of record JABFPB010005492.1, read on the forward strand.
ATCGGGCACGAGCGCGGAAGCCCGACCGGGCTTCGGCGACAGAGTCCAAACTAGGCACCCACGTGGAATCCCGATGGTTTCTAACTCCCGTTTCTTATATACTAGATGCCGAACGAATTGGGCGCTTGTGAGAAAATATTGCGCATAAGGAAACCGACCCTGGCATTGACCGGGTTTCCCCGAGAATCGGGCACGAACGCGGAAGGAATATTTTCTCACAAGCGCCCAATTCGTTCGGCATCTAGTATATAAGACCCCGGTAGACAGTATACCTGTATGCAAGTAAGCATAGGACACCGCATGGACACAGTGGCTCGAGAAGGGACTTCAAGTGGATGCCAATCCGGGATGCGACTGGGCCCCGGCCAGGACATTTCGGGCCCCATCGCGGACGCCGGGCCAGGGTCAAGATCATGTAACGCATGTTTCGGCCGGGCCCCGAGTACGGGACCTTGCCGGGAAACCCACTGAGGGCCCGGAGAGGGAACCCGGTCGGGCAGCCAACCCAGAACCCGGATTGTAATCGGGTTTTGGCGTGGAAACCTGCCGTGCCCCGGAGTATAAACCCGAGACAATTTTTGTTTAACCTTAAATTCATTCCGGTCCCTGTCCGGATTTCATTCCTGGGCCCGGTCGGATGACCATTCCGGGGCCCGGTCGGGTTTCCATTCCGGGGCACGGTCGGGTTTCCATTCCGGGGCCCGGTCGGCTTTCCACCCCATAGCCCAACTACAACCCCGGCTCTGGATTGGCAGTAAATTGGGGCGGACCGGGTTCCCATTCCCTGCTTCGGCTAGGTTTGCCGGCCAGGTCCCGCATTCGGGGCCGGGCCGAAACACGCGTTACATGATCGATCTAGCCTTGATCCGTCATCCGCGATGGGGCCTGAAATGACCTGGCTGGGGCCCCGTTGTAGCCCGTAATGAATACCTACTAGGGACGTTTCAATACTGAATTGTGTATTCAGTATTAAATCTGTCCAGCGAAAACCCTTTTGCTAAATCCCAAAAGGGTTTTCGAATCGGAACCGTTGTAGTTACCGAATGGTTACTAAGGCGTTACGCCAGCTTTGCGTGTGGATTCCGAAACCTTCGCCAAGCACAGGAACCTTATCGGTCCCTAACATGTGTAACCGTTACGGAATCATTTTGGTGTGCTACAAACGGAATCATTCCGGAACCGATACGGAACCGTTACGAAACCCTCAAAACGGAGCCTATTAGGAACCTTTACGTAATCGAAAAAACAAAAATGTTATAAAACAATATTTATTTATTTATTTATTTAATCAGATTCACGGGTATAAACCCTTTTACACTATAAACTGCTATATTACATTAACTGAACATCACATTTAAAGACTAGACGCTAGATTACAATGAAAGACGCGATAAAGCTAATTTGAAAGCGTTGATATGAGGGTCAAAAAAATTTACAGCAGAAGATAAACGGTTGCCTGTGCGCAATATGCGATGGATCGTGTTATGGTTAGCAAAATTGGTGCGATAGATGTCGGTGGCGAACAGATTAGGATTCCGTGTAAATCTAAGTGGACGGTTTACAACAATTCGTCTATAGAGAGACGGAGACTTTACATAGTTATTGATTATATTAAATAGGAATTGCACATCAAATTTGAGACGTCTATTAGCAAGGGAATCAATATTCGCATTTTCTAACGCAATATCATAAGTATGGTCAAAACGACCCATCGGCGAGCCTTTGCGATACATAAAAATCCGGAGAAATCGGTGTTGGACTGATTCTAGTGCTAGAATTTGGTATTGGGCCGTGGGGTTCCATATCACGGACGCATAGTCTAAGATAGGTCGGACGAGTGTGAGGTAGAGATGACGAAAGGTGTTGGGACTGGTAAAGTCGCGGCTATAACGGTCAATGAAACCTAAAGTGCGCAGGGCTTTGGCTGAGATATCAGTTATATGACGCTTAAAGGAACCGTCTTCCGAGTATCGGACACCCAGGTCTTTAATATCTGCACAATTCGAGATCATTTCGCCATATAAGGTATAATCCGCTAGGTGTTTGTTTCGTTTCCGAGAGTACCGTAGGACCATACATTTGCCAACATTAAGATTCAATTTGTTTACAAAACACCACCTACATAACGCATTCAGATCCGCTTGAAGGGCATCACTGTCATCAGGACTTGCGATCACTCGGTAAAATTTTGCATCGTCGGCATACAGTAAAGTCTCACTAAACGCAATTTGATCAGGAAGATCATTTATAAAGATGTTGAACAAAAGAGGGCCCAGGTGAGAGCCCTGCGGTACGCCTGATGTGGCCCAATACCTGAAAGTTGCGTCTACATCGTTACGAACAACACAGCTTCTGCCGGACAGGTATAAAATAATCCAACGTAAAAGAGAGCCGTCAATGCCAATTTCTCGCAATTTCTCAATCAATATTGAGTGGGATACGCGATCAAACGCTTTCGCGAAGTCGGTATATATTGCATCAACCTGCATCCCCCGATCAAGGTTAGAATAGAGAAAGTCATTGAAAATTGCAAGGTTTGTGCAGGTTGATTTTCCCCGACGGAAGCCATGTTGCTCTTCGACCAAAAATGGGTCGATATGGGAAACAAGACGAGAGGTGATAAGTTTCTCCAGGAATTTCGGGATTGCGTTTAGGAGCGATATCGGTCGGTAATTTTCGACGTTCAGGTTGTTTCCTGATTTCAGAATTGGCACTATCAGGCTCGATTTCCATTGTTCTGGAAAGGTTCCCGACGTGAGAGATTCATTATATAATAAGAAAAGTGGTTTGACTAGGCCATATCTACAATTTTTCAGGAAACAACCAGGAATGCCGTCAAGTCCGGCGCAGGAGTTAGAATCTAAGTGCGCAAGCCCATCTAGAATTTCGCCCTGAGTAAGAGTGATATCAGATAAGGTGAACAATTTGCTTAAGCCGAAGTTTACATTGCAGGCGGTATCCGGAGAAAAAACTGATTTGAAAAAATCGGCAAATAAGCCCGCAATTTGTACAGGAGAAGACGCAGTTCGATCACCGAAAAACATGGATTTGGGTAATGATTCAGATTTGCGAACATTGTTGACATGACGATAAAATCTTCTCGGGTTCTCAAATAGTGAGTTCTCTATATACATGATGTAATTGTCATATAATAACTTTGAGTATGATTTAATTTCCGCACGCAATAACGAGAAACGATCATAATCTGTACTCGAACGCGAAATTTTGAATTTAGCATGAGCATTTTTTTTGTCAAAAATCATCTGTTTTATCTTGGCATCATACCATAATGGAAAATTATCTACTTTTTTGCGGCGGAGGGGAACGTAGGTGGAAATAATGTTACGGAGAACTTCATAAAACGCGTGTACGGAATGATTTATACCAGGGTGAGAGAGTAGAGCGACCCAATCCAGCGAGTTAAAAGCGCTAGTAATTATAACATAATTTGCGTGTTTAAAATCGTAAAAGTAGTCAAAGTGTGTACAATAAACAGAGTGGGACAATTTAGGTACACAAACGTGGAGCGGCGGGTGGTGCACGTCAACAGGTAAAGGCGGGTCGAGATCTTCCGAAACAGAGACGTGGGCGAGCGATGAAAATACTAGGTCCAACGCATACCCATTACGATTCATCACAGAGTTTAGTTGGTCACATTCGCTAATGTTTGCAAAGTCACAAATTGAGGATGCGCAGTCGTAGATAGCTCCATTCACATGATCATCAGGCAAAATAACTAAGCCAGCGCCAGTGAAATCCCATCGGATATGAGGCAAATTGAAATCTCCCGTCAATAAGATGCCAGAATCTGGATAACGCTGAAACTGGTCGCTCAGTATCCAGGCGAGATCCTGAAATAATGACACTTCAGGCGAGGGTGGAATATATAAAGCTCCGATAAGTAGAGACGTCGGCCCGATTTTACAATGGATCAATAATAATTCGAGTAGATCCGGCAGCACAACTTGTTTACTCACGAAACAACGTCTAATTGCTACGAGGACGCCCCCTCCCCGACGATCGGGTCGGTCCCGACGAAATACTGTAAAATCAGAAAAGCCAAGTTCAGCGTTCGAAATCGAAGGGTGGAGCCACGTTTCGACAAGTATGATGATATCATAATCGTTATGTGAACCGAAAAAGCGTAACAGGTTTAACTTTGTTCGCAGCCCGCGCACATTTTGAAAAAATAGTGTAGGTTCAATAATTATTACATTGGAATATATCCATTTTACGCGGTTTTTTGATGTGTAACGATAGTTGGTATTTTATCGACATATCTGATCGTAAGATCACGCTCGCCGTTTTCAATTCGGTGGTTCAGTTCTTCTCGTAGGGCAGTAAGGTATTTACGATCAGCGGGAGTTAGGTCGTGTTTAACAATGAGATCTTTGGATTGAAAATATTCACGATTTTTCAGAGCAGAGATAGCCGAGGTTTTGGAATCAAATGTGATTTTAATTGGGCGAGGTTTGTTTGCCTGTTGCTTCCCTACGCGAATCGCGGAGATCGCCGGTTTGCAATGTTCAGCTCCAGCAAGAATCTCATTGAATTTCCTCGTCGGCATCAGCATTCGGTGGAAAATTGTAAACAATAGCATTTAGAGCCCGCTCATGTCGATCTTCGAGCTCTACCATCAATTTTTGCGAAGATGCGTCGGAGAGCGTATTGCTCTCGGAGGGCGGCCTGTTTTCCAGTGCAGAGAGTCGATCCTCGAACGATCCGAGTTTTGCTTCGAGATCGTTGATTTGGTTCTTCATTTCCTGCACCGATTTCTCGAGCATGGAAGAAAAGGATTTCTGTATTTTCTCGAGCATGTCGTCGAGCGCAGTCTGTAGAAAAGCACGGGAGACAGGATCTGAAGCCTTGCCAGAGGTTGAACTATCGTTGTTGGAGAGCATTTTTGAGTTGTCTCGTCCACAACAAAAACAATAACCCTCGTTGGGTTTAAGACGTTCGGTGGTAATACACTGAGTGTGAAAAATAGCGTGGCAAACTGGGCAGCACTTGTTGTTCGAAGACCTGGCGATCATAGCATTACATTTCCTACACGAGGGCAATGGCATCACAACAGCTGCAGACAATCAGCTGGCCCGTATAATTACCCACTAATGTTTTGACAGGTAGAGATAAGGAGACGTCTGACTTAATGACTCGCAGTGCCGTATCACGCACTCAGGTGTCCCGCCGGGTTGCCGTGAGTCAAGTAAAGCGCCAGCTAATATCTTCCGCAAGGGAGCTGCAGGGCCGTACCAAGGATGACAGTTGTGAGACTCGACTGTAATAAAATGCCCAACCGGGAGTAGAAAGGCAGAATTGTTGCTCGTTGAGGCACAAGGTATTGGGCAGTAAGAACGCTGGTCATAACAAAATCCAAAAAGGAATGTATGGACCACTTACTAATAAGGAGAGGGATATCGTGATAAGCCTTCTCCATTGTTTAAAGATGTCGAATTCATGATTATCTCGTCCTCAAATTCACAGCGCCAAGAATCCGTCGATCACAGGGCGAAACACTTTCATTATCACGAAAAACACGTATGTTTAGTACGACGGTCAGTCGAAGAATCTTATGCAGAAAATGTCATAGTTGGGATTCGAACTCCCGTTCTTCCCAGCATGAGTCAGAAAAGAATAATCACTCGGCCAAAGGCATTGTATCTTCAAGATTCGTTTAAAAGTCAGTTGTTTTACTTTACGTTTTTTCAGCATCATCTGAAATCATAATATAACGTTAAACGAGTCTTAAAGATATAATGACTTTCGCCGAGTGGTTATACTTTCAGACTACTGGTCGGAAGGACGGGAGTTCGAATCCTTAATATGGCAATGAAGTTTTTTCAACTGTATAAATTGTATGAATGAAATGTTATGAATAGACTTCCATTACATAACTGTAAACATTTTCTAAATAATATTGTTGTATGTAAATTTGTTTTTTTTCGGATCCGGAAAGATTTTGGATTGGCACCGTTTGAGGGGTTTAGAAAAGGTTCCGTAACGGTTCAGAAAATGTTCCGTTTTCAAGGTTTGGTAACGGTTCCGTATCGGTTTAGGAATGGTTATGTTCGTGAGGTACCATAATGATTCTGTAACGGTTCCGGAATGGTTGTAACCAATCCAGTTTCCGTCCGGATGATGGAGGAATGGTGTGAAGATGGTTTTGAAATTAGAACGCAGTCCTTGGGCTCCGTTTTTATTATATTTGTGCACAGTAATTTTCGCGACTTTGTGGCACGGAATCTACGACGCCCGCTGGCGGAATTCGCGACATGCCGCAGCGCGTCGCGAACTCCGAACTAAATTTAATTCTAATTCTAAGACTATACAAGCGAGGCGGGACCCGACTGGCGCGCTAATGCCAGTCGGGTCCCGCCTCGCGCGGAGTGCAGACTGGTGGGATTCAGTGGTGTCCCGTCTTGTACGGAGTGCAGGCTGACGAGGTCCAGGGGCAAAGCCCCGGCGGGGGGTTCGGGGGGGCGGAGCCCCCAGAGATAAGAAAAACTAGCTTAATTTTTTACACTTTGTAACATTGTTACTTTATTTGATTGGTCGTTCAGCGTACAATCAGACTCGTGTGTCTTGATCTGCGCGCGGTCCCCACAAGAGCAAAATCCTTAGAAGGACCTCTGAAAGTATTGAAGCCTACAGGGAAGATAACAACAAACATCAAGCCTCATCCAAAAAACGCGAAAGCCCCACCCAAGACACCTCGGAGTCACCTATCGTCTCACGGCGGGAAGTCATTTCGCCACGGGTACAGATCCTGTATCCTCGGACGAAATCGTCCCACAGCATCAGGTCCCGGAAACATTAATCTCAGATACCAGTCCCTCTGCCATCACCTTAGGTGAAGATCAGCAAGTGTCGGAAATCGTAAGTCCAGCTGAGCGATTGAAATTTTTCCAAGACAACTGAGAGACTTTGACCTCTGACTCGTTAATTTTATCTTGGGTTAGAGATTACAAGATTCCTTTTCACACCAAGGTGGTTCAAAGGGTTGTGCCAACAGAACCTCGATTGTCTAACCGAGAAAACAGAGATATTCAAAACTTGATTGATCAACTGTCTGATAAGGGTGCTATTCGATCGTGCGTAGAGGTTGAGGGTCAATTCATCTCTAAGATATTTTTGGTCCCTAAGCAATCAGGAGGT
>JABFPB010005493.1:0-13222 GCA_022817645.1 Ceratoteleas bidentatus
CGACGCCGAATCTACGTTGAATCCTCGTTCGAATATTCATCCACGTATATTCCACGTGGATTCCATGTTTCGTGTCTGTTAGGATTGTTTCTTCTACTCAGTTGGTTGAATAACTTTTATTATAGTATATATATAATATGTTTGAAACTTGTTCAAAGTTAGAAATTCTCATAATAACTTATGTATGTTCCGTCGTCTTTCTCTGCAGAGCTCGACGAGGAGATTTATCCGTCTGGTTGACTTAAGTCGAGTCAAAATTCGACTACTCAGTTTAGACAGCGAATTCCGTCGTGAAAAAATCGAGCCGCGCCCGCGGGAACTATTATTAGGCGCGTCGCGCATTACAAATTTAGACGAAGACATGAATTCGGGAAGATGCGCGGTTTACGGCCGACGGAGGCACGTCGATAGGACTTCGCGCGGTGCGGTACTTCTTTCCACTTTGCGCGCACGTATCGGCGGCCGCGTGCGCGCGTAAATGCCTTGTCGGCGCGGCGCTTCGTGCTCGAAATACACTTGAGTGATAATTGGCGAGAAAATATTTCGTTCCGTCACCTTTTTATGGTTGAAAAAAGAATTTCTTCAACTCTCATTTCCATTTTAAATTTATCAAAACACTGGCGTTTTAAAAGAAAAAATTGTGAGGGCATTCGAATGGAATGAATCTTAATTTTTAAATTGTATTTTGGAGGAGCAAAAAATAGTAAGCGAGAGTTAAAATAAATTGTTCATTTATGAGTGTATTATACATAAATATAGAATTTTTTAATTGATATCTATAGAGTAAAAATTTAATAATTTTTTTTTCATTTTATGTAATTCAGTTTTTTTAAGAAATAATTCGAGGAATCTAATTAATGATTTATTTTTCGAATTCATATTTTTTTGTTCTAAAGTTCTTGTTTTCAGAATAAATTAAATTGAATTAAACTATTAAATTATATTTTATTTGACATTTCAACTTAATTTTTCAATTTTTTCTATTCTAAGTTTTCACGTGTCATAACATTCTTCATAAGAAGCTATGTTCAAAGTGTAATTTTCGAAATCAGTTATTTCCAAATTGAATACGGTAAGGGTACGTTTAAAGGGAATCAATAAATTTCGCATCTCTTAGTATCAAATATGTAAGTTTTAGAAAACAATCAAAGTCTTTTATCAGACGACCGAACTTTAACTCCCTCTGTCCGTCTGTCGCAATTCCGCCTCAGGTCTGCCGCATTCCTCGAATCAATAGCACTCGAAGGGTGACAGGATTGCGATTATCTCACGACGAAAATCGCGGGGTTAGGCGAGTGCGTGTGTAGTCATGGAGACTTTTCGTCGCGACACGCCACGTCGCGACACGCCGCGTCTCGATACGCCGCGGATCGATTTTGTACGTTGTTATTTTTAAGAAAAATAAACGCCCATTGACAGCGGCGTGGGCGAAATGCGAAAGTCAATGGAACTGCTTTTTGTTTCAGAGTGCGCAGAACCGCTTGCTGATCAAAAATGGCAAAATCGTCAACGAGGACGGCATGTCGGATAATGACGTGTATATAGAAGACGGGATCATCAAGTAAGCAGTATACTTGGCATAAGTGACTTAATTAAGAGCGCAGTCATAATGACTCATAAATCTATGAATGAAAACGCTGGAATTAGCGTGGGCTTTTTTAGATTCGACGCGTAAAAATTCAGTTCATTTTCGTCGTGTCATTAAAAAAAAAAAAAAAACTAATTAGTTCGACAGTGGAGTTTGGAAAAATTGTTCGAAAATATTGGAAATACGTTTAAAAACGAGCGACTTGTTTGATTGGACAATTAGGATGGACTCTGAATAGTTAACGAATTTCGTCTTCGGCGGAGTTAGAAGTGCCATCTAATTGTTTGCTCGATTGTACAACTTTAGAAACTCGGCGGCGATTGTGAAAAAATGTTGACTTTTCGTTCGAAAAGTGGAAAGCCGTTTGTTTGACGACGTCACTTGCTAACGCTTATTTCGTCTTCTTAAAATAAATTACATAAGTGAATAACTTTCGACTTCCCGTGGCTCGATTCTCGCACGCGACGAAAAGAACCGGAAGGACGTGTAAATAAAAAATGATCGGGGTTCGTCTTTTTCGCTGGTTATTAACTTATCCCATCTCTTGTTAAATCAAACAACCGTGTAACATATCATTCAAAACTATTGCAATTATAAGCAAAAATGACAATCATTTAAACGAAAGCAAAGTATTTACATTTTATATATTTATATAGAATTTTGAGTAATCTGCCACCTTTTTTGAGAATTTTTTTTCAGCACTCTCTAATTTGAAATAATTTATTTTTTGAAATATGTTTACTCTTCTCTTTCCTAAACACACGAAAAATATTATTTTATTTTTATTTTTGTTAAATTTTTTTTTACGACATGTTTTTAAATGGCAGTTTTCCCGTAATGCAATTTTTGCGGATAAACGTTTAGTAGCAAAAAGGGGAGTAAATGTCTTGACCGGTTTAATTGATTTGATTTGATTAGGCAACTCGGTCGCAACCTCATAATCCCCGGCGGAACGCGAACCATTGACGCGCGAGGCAAATATGTCATGCCTGGCGGAATCGATCCGCACACGCATATGGAGTGCGAGTTCCAAACCGCCAAGACCGTCGATGACTTCTATCAGGGCACGAAGGCGGCCGTCGCCGGCGGGACCACCACGATCATCGACTTCGTCCTGCCGAAGGACGACGAGAGCCTCATCGAGGCGTACGAGCGGTACCGAGCCACCGCCGACGAAAAAGTCTGCTGTGACTATGCGCTTCACGTGTGCGTCACGTCTTGGAACAAGAAGGTGACGATTTTTTCATGAGAAAGTAATTTTTATTGAAAATAAGTCATGGAAGTTAATTGTACAGATTTGTGGTTTTAAGGAAAAATCAGTTAGGTAATATTTTTATTTGTATACATTGAATTCAAAAGTAACAGGTAAAAAAGGTAAAAAATGAAAATTATTAGATACTCATTACATTCTAAGTCTTCTTGGTTTAGTAACCTTGATGAACTTAAAAATTAAATAATTGCTAAACTAAAAAATCCTCCCCAAAAAATGTTACATTCAACTTTTTGCATAGATAAGAATAATAATAAATAAGAAAAATAAAATCCACTTTTAAAATACGAAAACCATGCAAAAACACATTTAAATTACCTGAAGTCAATTACTCTAATCATTATTCTTTTGTTCGTTTTCCGATCTCATTCAGAATTCTTTTTCTAAACCTTCAAAACACCCAAATCCTCACCATTTCCAATGATCTGCAATTAATCTCAATAATTCTTCACACCCTCACAAAGAACATTTCTCATCTCCTTTCTCCCAACAAAGAAAACCACACCGAACCCTCCTCCAAACCAAAATCGATCAGAATCAAAACTAGACCGGAGCCCAAATCGGCCCATCGTGCCTGGTACCGAAAATCCTTCAAAATCAATAAATCATCGCCCAAATCTCACTCACCAAATTCCTCCTCGAAAAATCCGCCAATCCCCAATGCCAACATAAAAAACCGTCCATCCGTTTCCACGAAAACGCGTTCCCTTCACCTCTGAATTAACCCAAACAAACAATGGCTCAACTCGACCGTTACCAACTCGATCTAGTTTACTGTCCCTTTCGGGTCGTCTTATTAAAAACGCTCCGCGCCGTTGATTCATACGACCCAGTGCAACGCAGTACCACGTTCCACATATCGCTGGGAAAATGCGCGCCGGTCGGACCGGCAGTCCGATTCCGCGAAGCCGGAATTGGGTGAAGCAATCGTAGATGCGGCGGAATAGAAATAGCTTTCTCTTTCGTCGTCGTCCGACAAAGCGATCGCCGCGCGCCCTCGGCGGGGTTAAATATGATAATGAGGAGGTATCTTGATCGGGTTAACACACGGCGTCCGTCCTGCCGCAGGTTAAAGAGGATATGACGGTTCTGGCGCGGGACTTGGGCGTCAACAGCTTCAAGACGTTCATGGCTTACGCGGACTTGTACATGCTGAGGGACCCGGAACTCATCCAGGTGTTCAAGATGTGCAAGAATTTGGGCGCAATCGCGATGGTGCATGCGGAAAATGGAGACATTATTGCTGAGGTGAGATTTTAGGGCAATTTGGGAGTAACAAATTTTGGATAGAAATGTATAGACTGGGAAAATGGCGATATGAGCGCCCTCTGGATGGACAAATTTAGCACTAGCATCGGGTAATTGTTTTCGAGAAAAATCATATTTTATATTAAAAAATTACTTGCAAATAGTTTAAAATGAATTTCACTCGCAACATAAGTCATTTTTTTATTTTTATGTCCACGTTTTTTCTCATTCCTCAAATATTGGCTACAAAAAACCGATGCTAGTTCATCGAAGATGGCGCTCGCGTAGTTCGAAAACAGCTGTTTGCTTAGCCTATAATAAAGAACTGGATTTGTAGCCAAATTCAGCATTCATTAGAATTGACTGGAATTCGTTTTTCGTTTTTGAATGTTAGAAATAGTTGAATGAATTCCAGGTCGGGAATTCAGAGTACACTTTTTCAAAATGTCAGTCTAAGTGGAATTGAAGGGAATAGAAAGGAACTCGTTTTGTCAGTTTGAATTTTGGATTTTGGAAGGGAACATAAGCTAATTCTTTTTTAAGAATTTAGAGTTGGAAACATTGATGAATCACCGGATTAGAACGGAATAGAATGGAATTGAAAATTCATTTCAAATGATGAATTCGGAATCTTTCCATCTAGGAATTCATTATTTAATAATCAATTCTTTAAAAAGACTGAGAAAACGATTTATTTGGCATAATGTTTGTCTTCGTAAAGAAATTATTTTATACAATTATTAAGGTGTTTCTCCCGTTAAAGACAAATCAAAGAGAATTCAACAAAATTTCGAAATTAGGTTCGTTTTTTACTAATATTTAATTTGCCGAAGTTTCACGGAAATTCACTACCTAGTTGCAGAGATATTTAACACCAAATTTTCACAAATTAACATAAGCAGCATAGGAGACTAGTCTGAAAACATTCATTTTTTCGAAATAACTTGAGCCAAAGCAAAGAGATTTTGATAAAAAACTAACCATATACAGATATTAATATAACACATAGTAATGTGCAAGAAAAAACTAGATTTACTATCTAGTTTCTAAGAAATCAGCTGAAAAATGCTATATATAGATATACAATCTCTACATTTTGATGACGTGTAATAACAAAGTTGTAATTACTTTGTAAGAATATCAGCAAAAAAAAGTATTTCTAGCGTAAAAAAAGACTTTTCATAACAAAAAACTCAGTTATGGCAAACAAATTTAGTTAACTAATCGTTTCCTTGGTGTAATTCTTGTTCAAAATCACAGAAATTCTTAATTTTAGATTTTTATTGTAAAATTGTTAATTAATATTTACACTAGAATCAGAGTATTTATACTGGAACTTGACATTCTGATAAAAAATGCAGTTAAACTTCGAGTCAGTTTCTATTACTTTTTACAGAGTAGTATAGTAAAGTAATGTATTACTACAATTGGAAATGGAATAATATTTTTTTATCTGATCGACAAAAATGAGATGAGTATTTAATTTTGTATTTAACCTATTAAAATTCTAATTATGATGTAATGATTTAGAATTAACTAAAACTTGTAAAATTGACATTGAAATTGAAGTTTGTTGAAAAGAATGCATAATTGCGGATCTTTTCAATGCACACAAATTAAAGATGCATATACCGTCTCTAAAAGTGCATGTCATTAACATTCATTTGATTTCAAAGGCTACAGAATGAAATCACTATTTTTTCAAATATTTGTGGGAACTGCTATGACATCCATTTCAACGTTACAGAAAATAATATATAAAGCAATCCATTGTTCCATCTTCCTAATTGAATATAATACAATTACTTTAATATGATACTCTATTTGATTGAAATTATTACCTCTCGCAAGGTTTAGCATACAATTCGAAATAGTCAAAAGACATAATCAATGCTCGAATCAATCAACGATAATCTTCGAGATTGTTCTGACATATTCGCAATTGCAAACATTCTGAAGGATTTTAGAAAAAAATAATTTCATCATTATTTAAATAATATTTTTTCGTTTTTAATTCACAAAATATACCAAAATCACAACAACTGTCTTAAAAACATCAAAAAATGAATTCAATACACAAATAAAATATTTTTTAAATTAAAAAATTGTAATTTAATTTTAATTTTATTTAAATTAAATTTAAAATAAAAAAATTAACATTCAAATTCGTCTAATTAAAATAATTGAACATCATTTCCCTCAGCCAAGAAAAGTGAAACAACTGTTCCTCTTGCAACAACTTCTTTCTTAATTTCGATTTCCCTTCATAATCATTTCCGTGATTCGAACGAAGACATGAAATGTTATAAAAAATACAATGCAAATTGCGTTACAGCGTTTGCAAAAGCGGAATTGCAAATGCGAATATAGTTGTATTAATTTTAATGACTTGGCATTGCGTAACGACTGAACACGGTGAACGATTCGGTCTCTAGAATACAAAGAAGTTGCTGTCCGCTGGAGTCACGGGACCCGAAGGCCATGAAATGTCTCGGCCGGAAGAGGTCGAGGCAGAAGCGGTCAACAGAGCATGTGTCATTGCCAATCAGGTGAGACATCCGATAGTCCATTGCGAGTGTAACGGCATGCCTACAAGTATTTGATTTCATGGCGAAATCCGCGAGATGTCTTATCTCGTACAGCCGAACGTTTACACGGATGCATGCTTATACAATTCGATACACTTTCATCGGTGTCGCATGCGAAGTAGCGTTACTCGATGTCGTTAATCTTTTTTTTAATGCATTTTTTTTGGTAGCGCATTACAGATTTTTTTCACTCAGTGCGAAAGGATTATTCATAAGAAGGGGTTTTGAGAAAATGATGGAATTTTGAAAATATTTCGAGCGTTTTAGATTTTCGTTCTATATAAGTTGTATAAAATTCGTATGTAAAATGTATGATGGGTTAGACAGAATTCAAAAAACAATTTTTGTATTTAAAAACCAATTTTTTTGTGATTAGAATTGATTGACATTCAGATGAAGTTATTTGTTTAATATATTTAGATATGGAAAATCAGGGTATTTAACTTTTAAAATAGAGTAAATATATAAAATACATTTTTTTATTAAACAAATTTAAACTTTAATTCTTTTAATTTCATTTACACAGTATCGCAAAATAAATATTGAACAAATAAATATTACAATAAAACAATTTCGTTTGAGTAGTTTGAGTAGTTAAGGAAAAATCTAAACGAATTAAACTTTATTTACTTGAATTTAATTTTAATTAAATTCAAGTAAATATTAATAATTTTAATTAAATTCAATTCAAATATTACTACTCTGTCCACCCTAAATATACACAAATCTAACACCTCGAAAAGTTTTAATACAAGCATTTTCTCCAGAAACCCCTCGTAAATCTCCACTGAATGTCTCATTCTTGTAAAATTGATGCAATCTCGTAAGTTTTATATTTAAGCGTGTCCAGTTAAATTTACGCCATGAGCCGTCTATATTTAGACGAACGATCTTTATATAATTGTGCAAGGTAGACGTGCCGGTTATCGACATGAGTATCCTCCTGTTGTCGAGTCATAATCGCGGTAGTTTTCTCGAGTGTTGTCCGATTGAACTTTTTCCGCCCGATTGCGACGGCGATCCGCACGAAATTCGCCTAGAATCTTCAACTCGGTCAATCCGGCGAAACGTGGGCGACGGACAAAGTTACGCAATGCCGTTCGCACTCGGCACGAACTCACAGAAAAAAAATTTTTAGTTCCAAAGAATTCACTTTACCATAAAACTAAAACTAAATGAACTAAGTACCATAAAACTAAAACTAAAAACTATACTAAATAATTTATTTGAAATGGTACCAAATTAATGACTTATTTGGGATAAATGAATCTGTATTTATAGCAAATAAATATATATTTATAGCAAATAAATGTACTTCGTTACACCAAATAAGTATTTATTAGTTCCAAATAAATCTTCATTTAGCGCAATAAATTTGTCCAAATAAATTGAATTTATTTGAGACAACTAAATTATTTTTCTAGGCGAAGACTTAGAAGCAGCGTTGAAAATTGGGCGAAAAGATACAGTGACGAAAACTTTTTATCGTCTAATTGAGAGTCGGTATTTTGGATAATTGCCACGCGATTGCGTCGTTAACGCGTGCGTTTAATGACGACTTTAATTACATTGAAAAAATTATATCTTTGACGATAGTATATCGAAATCTTCAATATATATATTTTATGCAAATATAATTTTAGTCGGATAGTGTTTAATTGGGTTTACCATAAATTATATTTATTCTTTATCTGTTGATAAATATTAAAGAATTTACTATTAAACAATTAAGATATGACGTTTGGCGCGAAATCACAAATTAAAAATTTGTCTCTCTGAAATAACGAATGGTTATTGGGAGAAATCGGAAACGCGGGCCGATTAGGAATTGGAATTGGTCTGACTGGGTTGAATGGTTCGCGAGGCGAATCACGTCTATCTTGCACGATTGTGGAAAAGAAACTGTCGGTGGCACGAGGTGAAAAGTTTTCTTACTGATGCCAAGGCTATGCTTTTGCGGCGTTTTTTGTGATGATTATTTTAACGAGTGGGAGATGATTGCCAGTGATTGATTGCTGGGGATCACTTTAATGAAACGCTGTGGAAAATGAACTTTTCTGACATTAATATCAACACGAATCAAATTCATTTCTTGCTTATTTTGGTGAAAGTTTTATGAGTTGTGATTGTTAGGAATAAAGGTATAATAATAATAAGTTTACTGTCTTCTTGGTTTGTAATTATGTACGCTAACAATTTTCACTAAATTAACTTTTAATTAAAGTTTAAAAAAGAGAAACTAGTACTGAATTTGAAATATTCAACGGTCCAAATCCCTTCATTATTCTATATTACTTATAATATCATCCTTAACACTGTTGCAACTACCCAAGCGAAGTATCCATTGTAGAGCAATTATTTCATAAAAATTATTCGTTTGTTTAATTTATTCAAACTTCTACCAAGTTAATACGTGATATTCAGTCGTTATTTTGAGTGTAACTCCTAATAAGGATGTAATTTTTTTTATTGTTTAATATTTCAGTTTTAATAACTGAATAATATTCGTTAGTTTCTTTAGATGTAGCAAAAATTAAAAGTTATCTTAATTTACAGAATAATATTCAGAATATTCTCTTGGGATCAACGATATTTTGAGACTTTATGTAGATAGAAGAATGATATTTTGCGAATATTCTTATATTTAACCATTCTAATTCAATTTCGTCGTTTTGTTCATTCTTGAATTTGAAAGCTATTCATTCATATTTCGACACGTTTACAATATGAGATAATTGTAATTTATGATAAAATCTTAATAATATTTATTATTAGTTGAATTAAAAAAGAATTCTTTGTATTAATATTAAAAGATTTATGAATCTAAAATTATGAGGACTATATGATTACACTCAATTAATTAAATATAAATAATAGATTTGATTAATCAAAGAAGTAAAAAGGAATTCATTAAATTAATTTGAATATTCAGTTAAATATTAGAATTAATCTGATTTAATTACTTTTAAGAAATTATTTGAAAATATAATGTTAACTAAATATTGATTTGATTTCAATATTAGATTTAATAACAGATGAGTGAGGCTTCCTGAATTGCCCTCCCCCTAAGGGGCAAATGTTGCCGATTTTTACTATTTCTGTACATTCTAATCCCAACACCATACCAAACAACCCTGCAAAATTTGTTTTGCAAAATTTCAAATGTAAACAAAGTTATAAACAAACGAAAAAAGCTCTTTTTTCTAAAAAAAAACGTAAAATCGTCCAGGTTTTAAATAATATAACTGTCAACATTGTTTCTAATAAAATAAAGAAAACACTGAAGTTTAAGATGGCGTTGTTAAAAATTGAAATAATTTAAGTTTTAATAACAATTCACCACTTTTGTATAAACAAATTTAGTAGTGTTAGGATTCACGTGCAAATAACATAATGAATATTAGAGAAGCGGAAGGTCGCGGCGAATAACCGTAACATAAATAAACGATAATAACAAAGCTTTAAAGCGGAAAAAACTTTGTATTTATAATGAAAGTATGGATTTAAAAAATATCTATTAACAACTAATATTGTTAATAGTTGTTAACAATATTATATTAACAACTATTAACAATATATTACGATATTAGTTTAAATTAAAAAAACAGATTTTAGAAATAAAGGTGAAAAGTCCAAGCGCGACACGCGGCGCATGGCGCAGCGTGGAGGTCGCCCGCTCCCGGTACATTGCCTCAGATAATTGTGTAACTTTTTACTTATAAGAGGAAACTAAGATTTTTTGTCACGAAATCATTCTAGAATGATCAAAGATTTAGATTGTTTATTTATTTTTGTCATACGGATGGGACAACATACTAAAAATTTAATTTGTTTATAAAAAAGTGGTGAATTGTTATTAAAAATTAAATTATTTCAATTTTTAACAACACCATCTTAAACTTCAATGTTTTCTTTATTAGAAACAGTGTTGACAGTTAATTTATTTCAAACCTGGACGATTTAATGATTTTCTTAGAAAAAAGAGCATTTTTTGTTATTTGTTTATAACTTTGTTTATATTTGAAATTTTTCCAAACAAATTTTGCAGGGTTGTTTGGTATGGTGTTGGGAGTAGAATGTGCAAACATAGTGAAAAGCGGCAAGATTTGCCCCGTAGGGGGGGGCACTTCAGGAAGCCTCACTCAAAGAAGACACTTATAAGTCTTTTTCTGAAGATGTTCATACACTCAGAAAAATGTTTGGTTAACTAGACGAAATTTTGGTTAAAGAGACCAAGTTATTTGGTTAACATAGCACTAACCAAGCACTGTATTAACCGAACAAAATTAGTTGTTCGGTAATTTTTTAGATGTAGTCAACTAAACCAAAACATTTGGTCATCTGAACAATACATTCCCTTGTAGAAATAAATCTTTGAAAACCTCTGACAAAAGCTCTGAAAACCTCTGAAAAGCCCTGAAAAACTCTGAAACCCTCTGATAATTGAGACTGTCAGAGATTTTCAGCGTTTTTCAGAGTAATTCAGAGTTTTGTTAGACATTTTCAGAGATATTTTTCTACAATTTTTCCACAAATTTATACAATAATGAATTTGCAACACCCAGAGCACGATGTTCATCCCTTGTAGAAATAAATACTCTGAAAAACTCTGAAAATCTCTGAAAAACTATGACAATTAATCTGAAAAACTCTGAAATCTAAAAAAACCCTTACAACTCTAACAATTACTCTGAAAATCTCTAAAAAAGTCTGACAGATCCAATTATTATAGATTTTCAGAGATTTTCAGAGTTTTTCAGACTTAAATTACAGAGTCCGTAATTCCTGCCAGGCGGGCAGCACCGCTAGGCAGGTGCTGCCCGGTGAGAACCCGGCCGGGGCTATTCAGCAGCACAAAAAAAGAATATACAATTTTCTGTGTAAATATACAAAGCCTTTTAATCTAATTTGACCAAATCGAATATTATTTATTTAATAACAAAAGTATTGATATACTGGCACTGACTGAGTCGAGACTGACAGCAGCTATTACGATTGATGAACTGAAAATACAGGCATATAATTTAATAAGATGTGATGCAGTAAATGGTCTAACCGGAGGTGTGATCATTTACATAGGACGCACATTAAAACATAAAACTGTATTCTCGACTCGGCTAGCGGGAAACTATTGCTGTGTAAACATTTTTATTTCCACTGACTTCTATAAGGGAAATGTACTCTTTTTGAACCATTTTTACCCTGTACTCTTTTTGCCCCACATCCCCGAGTTCATTTGACGCAATATTCTTAGAATATTTTGAAAATACTGTTGATGAACTACTACAGAAAAGGAAATCTCATAGTAATAGGCGATTTCAACATGGATATGTTGAATCGCCGTTACTATGAGAATAAAGTTCTCAACATGTTTATGGCAAGGGAATGGTGCAGAGGGAACATAATCAGCTAGAATAACACCTTCTGCAACCATTATAGATCTAATTTTTACAAATATTGACGTGACTTGCAGGGTCGAAAACACACCAAGTGTTTCCGACCATGACTGGATATCAATAATATTTAAAAATGACAAAACTGACGTGGCTAAAACTGTCATTTATAGAAATTTTCGAAATTTTGGTGACGACTTGTTTAAGAATATTTTACAGAATATATCTGTCTTAGAAAATGACCATTACATAGACGACCAGATCTTTAATAATACCGACAACTTGGATAACAAGGCTAAAAATTTGATACATCTTGTCTCGCATACTCTGGACTAGTGTGCTCAAATGTGTGACAGAAAAGTTAAGGAGAATGAGAAGAAGTGAATTACCCCTGAAATTAAGGAAAAAATGAAGATTCGCGATGATCTTTATATACGACATAAAGTGACAAATGACGGTGGCTGTTGGATTGAACACAAAAGGGTTAAAAATGTTAATCAGAAAAATAAAGAAACAATATTTTGAACAATGGATTGTAATAAGAAAGATCCAATGAAACTATATAATACTATAAATGACTTATTAAAAAAAGACAAGAAAACTGAAATAAACTTTAAAAATATCAAATTTCGTCTAACTTCAGTTTCGTCTAACTTCAGGTACGTGGCTTTGACATGTGTTTTGGCGGTATGTCGTCCATTTTAGTACGCCCTGCTTGCAAATTTGTCACCACACGTCTACTGTCGATACGTTCCTGTTTTGTGGTGTCTTGCTTCCGCATGTATTTCACAGGGCGCTATTTGTTATCCGCCAAACGTTCTAACCTCTAAACTGCAGTCGACTCATCCTTGCTTTGTGCGAGTGGTTATTTCGTTTCAGAGTGAGCAACAGCTACTCAGTCCCTGCATATAATAAATATTGCATTTATTTATACGCAATTTCCGGCTGTGTGCTATTTGTTGCTCGGTTTTGCTGATATTTTATCTGGAGGCATATTTTTGGAGCGGGGACCTTGGACCGGCGCTACGGACCTTGGGAGCGTTGAGTACCGACATTGCTCGGTACGGTCCTGCAGACGACCACTAATCCGCGCGTTGTTGGAACTTCTCTAGCCATTGAAGAGTAGCTGACTTCA
>JABFPB010005494.1:0-13240 GCA_022817645.1 Ceratoteleas bidentatus
AAGGGCCTCGTATGGTTTTGATCAGGAATCCTTTGACCATGTTTGCCACATCAATTCCTGATAAGGCCCACACGTCTGATGAGGCATGCCACATTACATTTTCTACTAGGGTAAATGGAAAATGAAATGTCTTATGGAAAATGAAACTTTCCGTCTGCTGTGGAATATTTACGTTAAATTCGAAATTTTAAGTGATATTTCACGTACTTTTACGTGATATATCACGAAAATGCTTTCGGAATTTTCAAATTTGTTTACAGTGCACTGACCCTTAACCGACTGTCTTCCAACTGTTTATTAGAATCGAACGACAACAGCCAAACGACTTTTAATCCTCCTCCGAACAACCCTCTGGCCGTCCGATTTTCGTCGACAATGCGGAAGCCCCTCTCGAATTTCCAAGACGAATGGCCCAGCCGTGCCAAATCCGCCCATACCGGTTCACGCGCGAACACCGCCGATCGCAGCAACGCCTTGTCGGCTGATTAACTCCGCGCGTAAATCTTCGGCGTCGAAAAATTCATCATTTTTCGACGTCGCACTTTTCGCTGACTCGCGCCACTAATTACCCCAAACGAGCGTTTCCTCAAAACTGACTGCCTTCTTTTTGTTTACCCCGCCGTCCATTTTTCGCCCTTCATTCGGCTCATTTGCCGTGATTACCGGCGAATTACCAAAGACTCGCTGCACTTTTGCAATCAAATCGCCCGTTCGGGCCATTAATCTTGCCGGATCTCTGTCGAACTTTTTCGCGCGTGAAAAAGCGCCGAAACGCCCCGGCCAAAAATCCGCCGAGCACGTGTCGCCGCGCGCACTTTTTGCGCGCAACAACTGCGGCGACCCGAATTGCGCCGTCCCGCTGCGGCCTTCAATTTCCCGTCGTTTCATCAAATCTCGTCAAGGATGGTCGACTTTTTTGCCCGCGGCATTGTTAATATTTGCAAACGGCTGCCGTAAAGCTTAATTGCGTTTTAATTCGCGTCCGCCTGGAGAGCATCGGGACGCGTCTTGGCAGTTTTTGCTCGAGTGTGCGACGTAATTCGCCGGAAACGACAGTAATTGTGATAATAACGTTCGACTTCCGGCGAGATATTTTGTCGGATCCCTCGTGAAAAAGGGGGCGGGAAGTCGCGCGAGGAATTCGCGAAATACAATTAAATGATTAAGCGCGCTTGATCGTGCCAAGTTTCGCTGTAATTATGCATAGCGTCGTCGAGAGGGATTAGTCCCGCCGCAACACTTTCTGTATAGTTAATATCGTTGTTACGATAAATTACTTTCGAATAATAAGCTTTCTTCGACAATTGGGAAAACAGTTGGAAGAGTCCGGAAGGTCTACTTTGGGGAATTTAAAGGGGTTGGTCAGCATTTTAAGGTAGCAATTTTTTTAATTTTATTTCGAAGAGATGGGAAGTGAGATAGATATTTAGAATGGTTAAAGGAATTGGGAGGTGAACATGCTGGTTTGTTTTTTTTTTTTCATTAATTACTGTAATGTTGTTTCTTATACAGTTTAGGTTCTTCTTCCATAATTTGCAGGATTAAATATAAAAAATGATTTATATTATATTGTTTATTATTTATTATATACAAGAAGATTAATTGGAGGTAATACGATTTTATCGACAAAACTATTATATTAAAATCCAAAAGGAGTAACATTAAGAGACCATCTTTTATTTTTAAACGAATACTTTTCTTAGTATTTATTTCTTGTTTACTGCTTCTTACTATTTATCGCTTATTTGTCTACGTAAACGCATTCCCTAACTACGCCCAGAATATTTGTAGATTTTAAACTTTTTATGTTTGAAAGTTTCCTTTGCAATCAGAAAATAATGTAATAAATCACTATATAAATAAATTTTGTTTTGTTAAAGAAACTCAAGTTCATATTGCGTACACCGAAATGCTTCCAAGCATTCTCCATAAGATTTAACACTAAATTACTGAAAGTATACTAAAATTCCTCCACTATTTTTCCCAGTGATAACCCTACCTTGAAATGCACAACACACCAAAAAGCGATTCGCGCGAAAAGCCGATAGGTAAACGTTTTTGCGGCGCTTTTCCCTCGCGTCGAAGTAAGCCGAGGAACCCGTGCAATGTCAGGAGTTTTAATCAAGGTTCGGTCAGGTTTCAATAAAAATTGTAAATAGGGGAAAATGTCAAATAACATGAGATTGTTTGGCATCCACTAAAGTCGTGCATCTGATGAAGTTGCACTGCGAGAAAAAGATCGTAACAATAGTTGTGTACATCGTTATGCCAACGACTTTGAAGTTAAATAATCAACAATCTCTGGACCATAATATAGTTGAATGCATCGTAATATTTACGAATCGATTCGCAACACGATGATTCGTAAAATTTCTGTCATTTTCATAATGAAAGGAAAACTGTTCAATATGAAACAACCATCTGGTAATTATGAATAAAATCGGCTCTGAATTATTAAACCGATACATCGTTGTATCTCAAATAAATCCTTCCTTTTTCAAATGATATTCTATTCAAATAAAAGGGATTAATTACAAAAGCAGTAATCGTACAGAGAAAATTGATTATAAAATTATAAAAATTATAATTAATTACTAGGTATATCGTAAAATGCCCATTTTTCGTATTGTCTACTATGTACCTCGTAAATCCTTGTAGAAATAAAATCTCTCAAAACTTTTTAATATTGAGACTGTCAGAATTTTTTTAGAGAAAACACTCAAATTCTCTAAAACACTATGAAAGTCCCAATTTTTTAAGAATTTTTCAGAGATTTTCTGATTTTTCTCTGATCATCTCTGAAAAACTCTGTCCCAATTTTGAAAGTTTCTAGACATTTTCAGAGATTTACAGAATTTTTCAGAAATTTTCAATGATTTTATTTCCAAGGAAGTATTTAAAAATAAGGCAATCTGTTTCGTTCATTTCACGAAGCATTTTTCTCACTGTGAATGTTTTTGCAGCTTGTTTTGCGCAGCAAAGGACAGAGACAAAAACGGTGCAGGCGGCAGGGCCGGAAGCACTGATCTGCCGTGGAGCAGCAAGGCCAAAGGAACGTCCATCATCTACGAGACGCACCTGAACTTCGTCGAGTTCGTGGCGCTGTTTCGCTCATTTAGTTTACGCGTGAGGAAGGATCTGCGAGACCTGTTCGGCCAACTGGCGATCACTTGCCGGAGCCAGAGCGACGGTTCTCTGCACGAATTCAACGCGCGGCCCATCGTGCTGCGTCAAACGAGTGACGCGACCTCACAACGAATTGGTAAATTTACAGTCAGTCCTTAGTGTGTTTTTGTCGAAATTTGTCGAAAAAAATAAACTGAAAATCAAGCATACATTTAACGTAACGAAAACGTAAAATAAAGAAATATAAATAACTCTGGAAATTCGAAGAATGTTCATTTAAATTTTAAATTAGTTTAATTTTAATTAATTTAAAATTTAAGTCATTTAATTTTAAATTAATTTTAATTCATTGACGTGTTTGCCCTGATATACCATCCTTGACAAATAGTGAGAAACACTGAAAGTAATTAAAACATTTTCCGATTTTCCAAGTCTGAGAGATTTCTGTTCTGCAAAGAAGGTATAAAATCAGAAAAGCACGTTTCCGAACATTTATCTGTAGATAACTCTAACTTTTTTGGGAGTTTGAACTTTTGCAATACATTTTCACGCTATCGATGTCTGGAAATATCTAAAAAGGATCTTGTAATGATGTAACCTAAATGATAAATGGAAAAGTTCGGAGTTGGTCTTTTTTTCACTGCACCGATGTTTACACTTTATATATTTTATTAAAATTTCACAAATTCCAAGATGGTGCAACATTTACAAAGTTCAACAAGTACTTTTGAACTCATTCAGACTTCATTCAAAGTTTCCCAGAAAAGTCTCCGACTTTTCCGGCTGTGCTCAAAACACCGTGGCCGCAAGATGCAAATTCTAAAATGCCACGTCCGCAATTAAATGCCGCCAAACTCTCTCGGAATAATTTAAAAAAATTACCAAATGTTAAATTGCAGGTTTACTGACGAGGAACAACTCGATCGATTGCAATGAATATAAATCGAATGTAAATTTGGAAAAGAAGCAGATATTCGACGCCGTTGCAGCAGCGAGCGTGATCAATAATTGTTCCGGAGTTGATACTTCGAAATCTCAAGTAATTACTTTGGCGACTTTCACCAAGTTCCTGGAGTCGAGGCAGCAAGAAAAGCTAACGGACGACGAAATAAAGGCTCTTATTAAGGTAGAGATTCGGATTAGTGTAGTCATTATGAGTTTCAGCAGTTCGCCACGAAAATTCGTAAAGACGTTAACGCGCCGCGTTCCCGCGCTTTTTGCCGTATCGTTCTCCGCGGCTAATCGTTGCGCGCTCCGTAAAACATGTATTAAGCAAGTTTTCGCCCCCAATTACGATCGTTCCTATCGGTTACGCGAACTGCGATAGTGAATCACGGACGCTCGAAAAACTGCAACGCCGATGGGACTCGTAGAGAAATTCAGTGTTCCCAACCATAAAACGGATAATTTAGACGTTAACCATCAAATATAGTCAGTGTAATAGTTAAATGTATTGTTATTGGAACCATACAATTTATAAGGACAAGTATAAAGTGGATGGTCTGATCACACATAAACCTGATCCTCTTGACTGAATCCACTTCCGGTCTGACTATATATCGATCTGTTTTACCTGACCCATTCTACTTCCGATCTGACCATATTTACTTTAATCTACTGGTCCCATTCTACTTCCAGTCTGACCATACATTTTTACTTCCACTTTATTTGACCTGTTTTACCTGACCCATTCTACTTCTTGTCTGACCACATATAATCTACACTACTGGTTCTACTTCCGGTCTGACCATACATTGACTAACTCCACTTTACCTGACCTGTTTTACCTGGCCCATTCTACTTCTGGTCTGACCATATATAGTTCTACTCTACAGGTCCTATTCTACTCCGGTCTGACCATACACTGACTAACTCCACTTGGCCATTCTACTTCCGCTCTGACCTTATTTACTGACCTTATTTTTGACCAATGCTACTTGACCTATTCTACTTTCGGTCTGACCATACACTGACTATCTCCACTTTATCTGACCTGTTTTACCTGACCCATTCTACTTCTGGTCTGGCCATATATACTCCTACTCTACTGGTCCTATTCTACTCTCGGTCTGACCATACATTGACTAGCTCCACTTGGCCATTCTACCGGTCTGACCTTCCGGTCTGACCTTATTATTGACCAATTCCACTTGACCTGCTCTACTTCCGGTCTGACCATACATTGACATACTCCACTTGGCCCATTCTACTTCCGGTTTGATCATATAGAGACCTGATCCATTTATGGACCCGATCTAGCAATTTGGGAAGTGATACTTTTTTATGATTGTTGATGCTACTGTTGAAATAGTATATGAAACTATTTTAATAGTTAAAGGAACAACAATGTATGGTTCCCTTAACATTATTTATGGTCATTGTAACCACAACTTATGGTCAACGCCAAAATTAACCATAGAAATGTTTTCTTTTAGGTACCTAAAATGTTATTGACACTAAAAAAGGGTTACCGACTATTGAAACGGTCTTTCCCACCATTTTTTCGGACTAACTATGTTTTCCCTGATGGTAACTAATTCGATTTTTCTCAGAGCGATGGCGTCGTTCCCGATTTTCGCGTACTCTATTAAAGCCGCTCGAACGCCTGTCTAATTTTGATCCAACCCCCTGCCCCTTCTTTTCCGCGCATTGAATTCCAGTTCGCCTAATGAACGTAATGAGCGCCGACCGGGCGAATCGCGCGATCCGGCCGCAAATTTCTCGAGCGCACTTTTTACGTTTCCGCGGCGCCGACGAAAATGCCCCGATAAAAGCTTTCCGGGACATGCTCTATAGCGGCACTTTTAAAAGGTCATTTATCGATTCGCGACCTTTATAATTGCGGATCCCAAAATCAATTTCGCGTGCCCCGGCCTTCCGGCCCGCGATGGGCTAACGTCGTTGTTAGCCTTCCGATTGGGTTAGGCGAAATTTGGACGACTTAATTAATCTGCCGGATGAAGCCGAAAAGGGCGCGAGCCGCGAAAGGGGCCAATAAACTGTTCGGACGAAGGATCGCGGAAAGACAAAAATGTCGTTCGGTTTTTGACCGCATTGCGTCCGACGTAAACTACTGGCTGATCGCTGGATTCGCAGAGTGCCAATTTTTAGAGGTTTTGTCTGAAAAGAGAGTAAATTTGTATCTCATTTTAAGATACAAAGTAGCCAAAAAGATAGATTAAATCTCTTAACCTGTTATTTTAAGAGATTTTAAAAGTAATTAATTTTAATGTCTATACATTAAAGTATCTCAATATCAAATTGTGGATAATTTGGTCCAACTAGATTTTGAATTCATCCACATATGTAGGTTGATCTTAAGATAGGCATGTAATTTTGAAATCTCTAATTGGTTTGTATTGAAGGTATTTATCAGGAATCAAGTTAGTTTAGATTTTAGTCTGCGAAGATTCGGAGTTGTATTATGGTGGTTGGAGGGATGAAGTTCGAAACATTCGAGAGTTTCTATTCCAAGGAAGATTATAATCTTTTTTTCATGATTTCAATCTTTTTCATTTTAATCTCAATTTCATTTTATCATCAATGTTCATTAAAACATTAGTTTTCATCAAGTAATATTATGAAAGTCGTTGAAATTAGTATCAAACTAATTTCAATCAAATAACTATAAAATTAGGTTCATCAAAGTTCATTTAAAAAAACAGCTTTGATTCCAAATTTAAATCCAAGATTTTTTCCTAATTGACACTATCACGGATTCATTCGAATATAAACGTTGTGGCTACGTGATTTCAAATCAGGAATCTCGCTTTTTCTCAAGTAAATGAATTATTTGTCACGAACATATCTTATTGAATTACAGCAGAGTAACTCGAATCTACTAAATTATTTCTCGGTCTGCTTAATCTATTTACTTGCGGTAGCTCTCTAAATAGGTAAAAATTTAGTTTACAGAAAAAAGCTGCATTTTACGTTAAAAAAGAATTCGGTCGAAGTAATTCAGTTGCAAAGAAAATAATTAATTCATTTCATGCACCTTTAGTTACGTCAATAAAAAATGTATACTGCGTAACAAGATATTGATCAAACGTCTTCCAATTAATACGACATAAATATGAGAAATGTTATCCCACAGAAAAGGTAACATTTGTTCATATAGTTTAATTTGTTTTACTTTTAATTATTTATTAATCAAATTTATTATCTGAACTAACGAACCACGAATTTATTTTAAACAAACCATTTATTTGCTGCAATTAAATAATCAATTAAGCGAAAATACGAATAAATGTGCTTTTCCGCCAGATAAATATATTTAGTTTCACTTAATTACTTATTAAAGTACACTCAAATTGAGAAAAACCATAGATTATTTAACTAACAAACAATTCTGTTCAATCGATAAACATACTTACTGCCACTAATTGTTTTTCTCTGACTGTAAAGAAACTCTCATTTGCAGAACGACCAATTTTATTCTAATAAAATTGGTCGTTTTAGACTCTCGTTTTTCACGTCCATAAACCAAAAATCTAAATAGACTAAAAATTAACAACAAATTCGAATGTAAAACAAAAAAACCAATATTCATCTTACACAATCAGCCATTTCGTGATTACTCATTCTTTCTCGAATCTTCACTAATTGAAACCTTCTCGCCAACCTAAAACTGCCATCCCCAAATCAAATAATCTAACTTTTCCAACACACATTTTTCCACGCCATATCGATAAATCCCATCGGTTTTACGATACATATCTCCCTACCAAGTTCTGTTTACGCACTATTAGTTTAAGTTTATTCGCTTGACTTAACGCTCTTAATAAGTACAGTGAACAGAAAAAATTGAATCTCCTCCGCCTTTGGCAGATTGAATTGCCCCTTTCGAAAAAATACTACAGACAACGTTACTATAAAAAAAATAATTGTTACTCCAGAAGATTCAGAAGTTCAGAAGTATCTGCAGTAATTGCAGTAGAAGTAACAGTGTTGGTAGTTACTATGAAAACTTACAGTAACCATATTTTAAAGTTATTAGAATAAGTAATTTTTGACAAGATTCTGCAGTTACATACTTTTCTTATAGCTCCCTGTAGTATTTTTTGGTAAGGGGGTAGCGTCGCAGATTCCCATGTGAGGGACATAAGTTCAAGTCTTCTTACTTAATACTGTTTTTTTCAAAATAATATTTCAGAAAAATATTTCTGGTACATTTCAGGTACATTTTACAGAAATCTTTCAAGATAATAAAATAAACCGAGAAAATATTTTTTCCCAATGTTCCAAAAATTCCAGTTCCAAAAATTCCGAGTAACCACGAATAATTATTGGCGGTTACTCGGAATATTGCGGAGAAGTATTTTCAGTATGAACTTAGAACGTTACTGGAATTTTTGGAACACTGAGAAAAAATATTTTCTCGGTTTATTCTTGGAAGATTTCTTTAAAATATGCCTGAAATGTACCATAAATATTGTTCTGAAATATTATTTTGAAAAAAAAAACATTAAGTAAGAAGACTCGAACTTTTGTCCCCTAAGTGGAAATCTGCAACGCTACCCCCCTTACCGAAAAATTAGTTTTAATTACAAGACTTTTTCTTATAGTTCCCTACAGTATTTTACGATAAGGGTCACTTGACTTAGCGCTCTTAATACATATAGTAAACAGAAAAAATATATCTCTCTCCGCCCTCGGCCGATTGAATTGGACTCGATTGAATTAGTTTTCAGCGCGTCAGCTTTGACGAATTTTTATTATTTGTTCACGCAGAGGCACGAGCCCGACCCGGCGCTCCGCACTCAGTGGTGCCTGTCGTTCGAGGGCTTCGCGCGCTACATGATGGACAAGGACAATTACGCCTTTCTCAACGAGTACACCGCCCCGGCGGAGGCCGAAATGCAGCAGTCTCTCTCGCACTATTACATCGCGAGCTCGCATAACACTTACTTAACGGGCCATCAACTCAAAGGCGAATCTTCCGTTCAGCTGTACTCGCAGGTAAGTGCGGTTTTTCGCGGCAATTTTTCGACGGAGTGGTCGGAAAGGGTCCGGAATCGACGCTTGAAAGGTGCTCGCAGGATGGCCTGGAAACTCGAGGCAATTTTGATAGTATTTCAAGATTTTTTGAAGCCATTTGGCAGAGTCCCGACGAAGTTGCTCGGGCGGTGAAAACTTAGGAAGCGGGATTTAAACTTGGGATTCTCGCTTACTAAACGGAAATCTGTATTTACCAGATTTTTACTGCTATGTAGCTCGCGCGTTTTATTCTATTTTCGAATCCGAAAAAGTGTAAATACTGGGGGTTTACGAAGTTTGTTTGCCGCGGATTCAACGGAGTAAAAAGTTTCTCGCTTCGGCTGTTTAAAAACGGGACGAGTGGGTAATATGTTGTTTTAATTAGCGGGGGTTTTGGCATTTTTTTGACGAAATTTTGGTAGTGTAATGGACGAGAAAGAAATTTAGGGAAAAATGTATCTTTGGCCATCGGATATCTATACATTTATTTAAATTATTATACCTAGTACTATATTTAAATTAATATAAAACATTTATTTGCATACAATTTCTTTTTTGTCTTTCGGAGAGAAAATAATTTAACGATTCGTTTTTTCGTGACAATAAAATTTGGCAATAATTATCTCTCAAAAATCGCATTCTGATTGTGAAATGACAATTTATAACGATTTACGAACGAGTTCGCTCTCTCCAAAATTCGGTTTTGCAATATAACAAATTCAGTTTCTCAATGAAATGAGTTGTTTAACCAATAAACTTTTCCTTTGATAATATAAAATTTTTTAACCCTCTTATTTGCCGTTAAATGAACTGATATGTTGATTCTGCAAAACAAATAAATTAAGTCAATTTTCACAACAAAAACTTGTCGAAAACGTGTGTGAAGAATAACAGTACTCCATCGCTTCGCGTTATTAATTTTTATTTGGACATTTTCCAGCTATTTATTTGAAACGAAACTCTCGGGACATATTTGACAAGTGTAAGTGGCGTCAAGTTGCAGTAAATAAGTGCTAAATCTCGTCAAATATGAGGCGGAAAGGGTTTCAGATTACGATTAGAGCATTTGTTAACGGTCAGTGCATCCGTTCGGTAATTGCCGGGGTGACACTGCAAAAACGAGTTTCCTTTCACGGATTTTAAGACACAGCTAGCGTCTACTGTAAAAAAATTCCGTTTTACAAAAAGTCACTTTATGGCAAAAGCCTCTTACAGGGTCTTTTGTCATAACACTTTTCGTAAATCTGCTCCTAAAACGCCCACAAGAATCTCGTTTTTGCGACAGATTATTCCAGTGATACTTTCGCTCGTATCGTTGCGAAAATACAAACTCTTATCCGCGGGACAATAATTTTTACAGCCAACTAATTCCTCCTTCGAATATTTTCGCAGAGTATCACATTCAACCAGCGGTGCAATTTTCCGATTCGAATTGTAATTGCACAAACACGCGATCCGGCAAAAAGTAAATGACATGCACGTTCGGTTGCACATAAATACAGTTATAGTTTGATAACCTACATTCCGCATTTTCCTTGCCGCAAAAAATGTACTCTCGACGGGGAACATTGCAAACAATTTCTCCCGCGAATCGTAGGATTGAATCAACCGAACGATTACGAAGGAATACATTCAATAAAGAAGCAATGTTTTGTTAATAAACAAACAGCGCGGGTGAATTAAAAAACATGACCAAGGAGAAAAGATGAGCCATGTAAAGGCGCAGGGAGTAACTGCGACGGTTGTTTATAACGTTTGGAGTGCATGTTACGTCGCAGCTGAGCGGGAAAGGCACTAAAAACGAATGGAGCGAAATAAAAATCCGCGAAAATTTGTTTCCAGTGCGCGATTAGGGAAGGAGATGAGCTGCGCGACAGTCGAGTCAAAGTTGCGATACTGAGGATGTTATATTAAAATGAACTTTTTTAAAGAATAAAAATAATTGCAAAGATGAGCTATTTTGT
This sequence comes from Ceratoteleas bidentatus, assembly GCA_022817645.1. Lineage (NCBI taxonomy): Eukaryota > Metazoa > Arthropoda > Insecta > Hymenoptera > Scelionidae > Ceratoteleas > Ceratoteleas bidentatus. The sequence goes on from JABFPB010005494.1 coordinate 11,070, forward strand.
AATGTGAGAAATAGTATGTAGAATTGCATGTGCCATCTCGAGACTGTTTTCAAGATAAATGCTTCTAAAGTGAGTAGAAAATACATTTTTAACATGCACTTTTAGGGAGTAGGGTAGTAAAGTGTCGACTTTAATTGAAAAATACACTATCGTATAATATAATGTATTTCAAATTCAGATATACCCTAGTAAAAATGAAACATATATGGCCCAAATATGAAAATGACAAAAAATGTCATGACTTTTTGTTTAAAGGCGTTTAAACATTTCAACTGATCGATATTTTACAGAATTTTTACAGAGGTTTTATGAAAGATCGCTCGAGATTTTTGCGGACAGCAATGGTGGCCAGTTCTCGAAGCTTCAGAGAGACTGCCTCTTAAAGTTTCGATAATAAGTCGCGAGTGTCTTGTATAAATATTCTCCCTTTCATTGCCACTTGTTCTCGTTCCGCATCGTTTTATTTTTGTTTGTAAGATAAATTTGCGTCAAGTCTTTTTTGTCATTAGTGCAGGAAATTGGCGAATGCTTTGCTAATGATATAAAAGTTGCCTCCAACATGTTTAAATGTTAACTTATTTGTGTCTTCGGAGTAGTTTGTTTCTTTTAACTTATTTCTTCGTTAAAGTGATGTCGAATGTTGAACACAGGAATATTCGTCGCTTTTTTTCGATGTACTGCCACAACAAAAAAATTTTTTTTTGTTGGAGTAACTTTGCTTGTACATTCTGTTCCTACAATGAAAGAAAAGTTTGTTATATCACAATAAATCGTAGTTTAACACTGCAGTGCTTATTCTAATTTCACTGGCCAGATTTCTGGTAAATTTTACTGGAATTTTTCGGAGTAAAAGTAGAATATTTATCTTTTTTACTTTTAGTTTAGATTCCCAACATCAAGAAACTGGAAAATTAAACGGCCACTAAGAATTGTTAATTAATTGTTTATTAAGTAAAACCAATCTTCATCAAGTAAGTTGAATTTCAATTTCATTATACGAAAAAAGTGAAACAACCATTTTCATTTTTTAGTGGATTTTGGAATGGAATTCTATCAATCTTCTGTTGCAACTGCTGCATCACTCTGTGTTCTCGAAATGGCATAAACTAACTTTAGATGCAACTGTTGCCCCAAAGTAAAGCAACTGTGCAATTCTGCAGAGAGACAAGGTTCGCTTTACGCACACGAAAAAATACAAAAACTCGGTTGTTAAATCCTGTCACAAAAGTACGCCGAGGGTGAAAGTAAGAAATCATGCTCCTACGCTCAGAATCTATAAAAAGCAGTTTAAAGAAACCATTTCCCACATCGGTTACACGTTTCGAAACGGTGCTTTTTCCGCATGCCTCACCTAATAATACTTCGAGGGAAGGCAAACTAGTTTAACATCAAGTAAAAGTATCGATTAGCAATGTTGGTACTTAGCGCGTTAAAACATTTTCGTAATTAGTTTGCAATAATGCGAGTCAACATGTTCGGCCTTTGTAATTTCGGAGCACAATTTTGGCAGACCTGTCGACCTCATGTCTGCCTCAATTTCCCTTCCGTCCCTACTTTTGGACGATGGAGGATGAAGCCATCGACCATTTCTCAGTATGTATATTTCGAAACTCTTCTTTCGCTGAGTGTATTTGGCTTTCAGCTAGCCCGCGGGTGAATCAATTTTTAGCATGTTGTTGCAATGTAAATGCGAAACCTGATTGATTATTCTATAAAGGACACATTTGACAAATGTATCGTAAATAAATTGCGGGACATCAATGATTCATTTGTTCAACTTGAAATGAATCCAGGAACAAATCAATAGCGTCGAATAGTAATGGTTACGTTACAAAAAGTTCCATCCAATGTTATCATGATTAACTCATACTGGCATTTCGAAAGTTTATTTCGAAATGCCAGTATTATAAATAATTATATACTTCGATAATCGATATATATCGATATACTTCGATAATCGGTATATATCGATGTACTTCGATAATCGATATATATATGTATTTCGATAATCGATATATATCGAGGTATTTCGATAATCTATATATGTATGTACTTCGATAATCGACATATATCGATGTACTTCGATAATCGATATATCCCTATTAAAAATGTCATATTGAAACGTACAGAAACATATTGAAACATATTGAATTTTTTTGCGAAACATATTA
>JABFPB010005495.1:0-13239 GCA_022817645.1 Ceratoteleas bidentatus
GTAACCAGTGCTTTCCTGACAGTACTCAGTACTGTCAGGAGAGCACTGGTTACTGTTCTAAGGCATTCTGAACGCAGCACAGCACTGAGTACTGTCCTGGACAGTGGTCATTACTGTCACATTTTTTCCGTGTACCTCCCGAATGACAGTGCATAGGCGAGGTATCGCTACCAACTGAGCTACTGCCTTGGTGTAATTTATTTTATACAAAATACTAGTTCCGTAGAAGAATAACGAACATAACAATGTTTGATATTAGACATCATTCATCATTATTAAAAAACAAAAAAATTAACCTGTGTAACAAACTGATTAGATATTTTCTGGTAAAACGAGAATGTGTGCGGAAATGTATGCAAACATTCATATACAGATGAAATTTTGTAAGTTTGGTTCAAGGTTTTATATAATTTACCTCAAATGATTTCACTTCTTTTGTATGTATAATTTTATTTATTTAATACAAAACCTTGCCTCGTTTATTTTTACATTTAAAATGTAATTTATTTTACACTAGGGGGCTTCGCCCCCCTGAGCGCTTCGCGCTATCTATTAATCTATGAATGTCCATTTAATATATGTATAATATACATCTTGTTCTACCTGGGTTGTTTTACGATGTTATATTTTGTTTTCGAATATGATGTTGAAAGGGCAGGAAATCAGGCTTATTTCTAAAAAACTGACATGCAGTATTTGTTTCAATATGTACATGTTTCGGTACAGTACGGCTGAGACCGGCTGAGATCGCCTGAGCGCGGCTGAGATTGGCTTATATCGGTAGAGACCGGGAATGACCGGCAGAAACCGGCAGATATCAGCTTTTTTTCTATCTTAATGGCGCCCGATACTGGTCCAAACGGCCAGGATGAATCAAAATGGTTGAAAGTATGATATCCTCTAAACTTGTCTAACTATAGTGAGTAATCGCGGTAAACTCATATAGTGCATTCAGAAGGTTTGATTCGTGGAACAAGCTTCATGGAACTAGCAATTTGTTAGAGAGAGTTGCACAATATGTTATAATTGAGATAATAAATAATTAAGACAACATTGACTAAGTCTAACAGATGGCGCTTCATGATAAATTCATATTTTCAATTCCCTTTTTAGATTTATAAATAAATTTTATAAAAGGGATGATTAATTTATATTCCAGGTTTTTATGAACTCAATAATTCTAAGACCAGCTGAGAACCGTCAGAAATCCCCCAAGACTACCAAACACCCTAAAAGACTGCCGAAACCCGGAAAAGTCCCTAGGCATGCGTACGTATCACACGCTTTGTTTACGTCCGTCCAGCATTTTCCGTTTTTTTTCACATTTGTTCACATTCTTTTGGGGAGTTTGATCCGCACTTGTTACAGCGTGCAACGGATGCTCTCACATGCGCTTTACCGTGAGTTGCATTCACGCACAACTTGCAAAATTTACATCGTTTGCCTGGCGTTTGACAACATAACCTCCAAGCACTGAGGACTCCGTGCTCTCGTTCGTTCGCTGCCTCTGATTGTGAACCTGCCATCACCGTTTCAACAGCACCTGAGAACCATCCATCTTCGTAGTTTCATGCAATTTCATCGCAGCGGATGCTGCCTGAACACTACATGAGAGTTATCTAACTCGTTCGCTGTGGAAGAGTGTCAACCATCCTTGCGCGTGTGTGCAAGCGAGACAACGCTACTCGCTGGTGGAACGCTGACGAGTTATCCTACCGCGCTGCACGCCGATAGTTCTACACTGTTACCAACCTTCAAGTCGTAACTTCCCTGCGCTTTTACCGTCGCGCTTCTCTGGTTGAGTGCGTGCGAGACAGCGATACTGCCAAACGTTCTCAGATATTGGTGCTTTGTTTGTGCAGCGCATTTTCGCCCAAGCGAAACATGGAACAGGAAATCACTCTTACGAGTCTCAATGACTCCATACAGAAACTTATTAAGTCTCACACGGAACTTAATTCCGAAGTTCGTCGGGTGCTCGACAGTAATGATGAAAACTCGAAAAAGATTGGTTTTCTATCCAACGAGGTCTCCAATTTGAAGCAACAAATCGAATCCCTTACAAGAGCTAAAAACCTGTTGCTATTTAAAGTCCCCGATAACGGCGACTTTAATAATGATTTAGCTAACTCAGTTGTGCACATTTTTAATCGTGTAAATATCTCTTTGCCGGAATGGGCAATTGAGGACGCATTTCGTCTAGGAAAAAGGGAGGGTAGTCGACCCATATTGATAAAATTTTCTTCAGAGAAATGGGTTAAACTAGCTTTCAAGAAGCTGGTTGACTTTAAGCGCTTTGGGTTAGCCATTGGCAATGATAGATCCCCTGAAGCAAGGCAATGGAGACGCTCAGCGATTGGAATTGTCAATAGAATGAAGGATGCGGGATTGACCCCAAGTCTGAGACAAAATTCAATTTTTCTGAACGGGAAACAACTGAGTATTTCAGAGGTAGAATCTATTTTGTCTCCCTTGGACTCGTCACGCCCTGCAGCAACTGTGCCCTCTAGCGCATCTGTTCGGTCGCAGACTTTGGCCTCGGACGTGGATGTCAATCCCCCACAGCAGGAAGCCCAAACTAATTCTCAGCCACCTTTAAACTACGCCGAGTCCGTGAAAGCTTCACGAGCCAAAATTCTACAACCTTCGAAATTGACCGACTATTGGAACCCCCAGTCACCATTGAAGAGAAAGACCCCACCAGCTCAATGTATCTCCCCACCTGCGAAGTCCCACCGCAAGTGAATCTATCGTCTGTCCAGTCCCCTTCCGCCACTCCACATAGAATCATCTTTTGGAACGCGCATGGTTCCAGGAACATTCAGGACATTCTGTGTAATTTATACCGCTCAGATATCTTGTGCACCTGCGAAACCTGGTGCGATGTTTCATACATGCCGCGCGTTATTCCAAACTCTTTGTCATACCTAGCTTCACCTGCCATGAAGCGTAGCGGCAGGGGACGAGCAAGTGGCGGAATTGCTATAATATTTGATAATAATTTATTTGTACCGTTTATAATTTCATGTACTTCATATTTCTTAGCTGTGAAAATTCCATTTGTTACGCATTCTCTGATTGTTATTGCGCTGTATTTTCCTCCGTCAGATGAGTTCGATAACTGTATTGCCGAGATAGATGCTCTACTGACGAGGATATCCCTCGAATTCCCAGATGTTCCACTGATAGTGGGCGGAGACTTTAACTGCCGCGTAGGAACACTGAATGACCTCCCGGAGGAACTTGACATGTGCGCATTTCGTAACGAACGACAGTCATCTGACTCTGTTATTAATCCGCGAGGTTCCACTGTAGTGGACTTGTTCACGAACCACGGTATGATCTTGTTAAATGGCAGAGCACCGGCAGATTTCCCAGCCCAATTTACGTTTATCGGGTTCCAAGGACGTAGCGTGATTGACCTGGTTTGGTGCTCGCTTAATTGTTTGGCCCTTTGTGCTAATCTTGAAGTGGAATCTTGGCCATCTAGATCGGATCACCTCCCAGTTACACTCACGCTGTCGTCAGTAACTTCTCAAGCTAATGTACAGGTAGATTCACCATCACCGAGAACTTTTTGGAACCCCTCGCAAGCTTTGCGCTTTTCAAATGCTATGTCAGTCCGTCCAGAGGTTGGCGACATCGCCGGCTCCCCAGATAATCTAGCGTCCACTCTGACATCTACAATACTGTCGATAGCGGAGCAAGTTTAAATGATTCGTCGTTGTGCTTCCAATTCGCGCTCGACGGGTAAACCGTGGTATGACAGGGAATGTCACGCAGCCAAGAAGGACTTGAGAGTAAACTTGAAATCTGCGAAAAGCTCACAATTTGCAGGACCAGCTGTAGCAAATTATATTGCCGCAAAAAAACGCTACGCCGATACTCTGAGACTGAAGAAATCTGAGTATGACGATAAAAGTATTGCACCTTTATCCTCTTGCTCAGACGCCAGTTCTTTTTGGGCTGCCCTGAAGTACTGCCGTGGCCAATCTCGAGCTCCTTTCATACAAACATTGAGTACACACGACTGGACGAACTACCTCAGCTCATTATTTCCACCAACTGCGCCCATTATTCCAGCTACGTCAGGAGCCTGGGTCGACGTGCTGGATTCACCTATCAGTTTGGACGAACTCACAACGAGTTTGAGCAGCTGTGGTGCGGATAAGGCTCCCGGCCCGGACTCTTTGAACTACAGTTTTTATAAACATCTGCCGCAGAACTGGCTGTTGTTTATGGTATATTTTTTCAACTGCCTATTACTAGCCGAGAAAGTTCCCGAGAACTGGTGCGGACTCTTGTCTTTTGCTTTATATAACAAAGGCGACACATCTAAACCAGAAAACTACAGACTCATAACACTTGTTAATTGTATAGCCAAAATTTTCATGCACATCCTTATAAACAGACTTCTTATTTTCGTTAAACAGTTTAAATTACTTCCAGAATTCCAATCCGGGTTTCGCAAAAATAGATCGTGTACAGATAACATTTTCGTTTTAACTTCACTTCTGCAGATTCATTCATATAAACCAAAGGCAAGAGTCTTCGCCATTTTCGTGGACTTTAAAGCGGCATTTGATTCGGTAGACCAGACAGTTCTGTGGCAAAAGCTGGATTATATGGGCGTGAGTTCTAGAATGTTGAATGTTCTGAGAAGCTTCTACAGTAGAGCAACCACCTCAATTAAAGTTGGCACTACGCAAACTGCCCCAGATAGAGTCACGACAGGAGTGCTTCAGGGGGAGGTCCTTAGTCCTCTTTTATTTGCACTATTTATTAGCGACCTCGAAAAACATTTGATTGAAAATAATTGTAACGGCATCAGTATTGACAATAGACACTCTGTGAATTTGCTTGCTTACGCGGACGATTTAGTTTTACTTGCAAATACGCCCTCCGACGTGAGAACAAACTTGACAGCCCTGCGTACGTATTGTATAGACGATAAGCTAACGGTTAACACACGAAAAACTCAAATTGTTATTTTTAAACACTCTAACTCGAAAAAGCGTGAATTTCAGTCCTTCGACTTCGGTAATGATTCCATTGCAGTTGTTCCTTCCTATAAATATCTCGGTGTTCTCTTCTCCGCAAATTGTAGTTTTAAACCAATTGTGGAACAATTGGTGAGTGCGGCATGTTTTGCGGCCAACTCAACCGCTGATATTATTATCTCAAATTATATTTAAACAGATTGATGCTGAAACATTAGCAGTGAAGCGAGTAGCTGCCGCGTGCAAACGACTCCGAGGCCCGCATTACTCCACGATTTCCATTGGCATCTTATACGATGAGGAGCTCCGTGCGATTTTAAATGGAAAAATTGCAATAATGATTATAAACAATACCGATGTCGATGTAAAAAAGAAATATGTAAGCTTGGGAATTGCGTTCGGTCAGCCTGCGAGAATGTAAGTTTAAGGAAACGCAGCAAAAATTGATTCGGGTAATCAGTGGTCACCCTGAAAAGAGAAAGAGTAATCTGTTCCGAACTATTTTATAAACGTCTCACTAACTTAATTCGAATTTCCAGGCATAAATTTAGCAAGTGAAGCCATGGACTCCGACAACCAAGAACTATTGGAAATCGTCCCGATTACGACCGCAACCATCGAGGAGGCTTTGCAGCAGCTGGAGATTTGTAGCGCTACTTCGATACTCGGTAGCGAAGTAGCGAAGTGGTTGCTCGCTGCTTCGCTACTTGGTAGCGAAGTAGCAGACAGTAGCTAGTTACCTTACAGATTCAATATTGCCCATCTCTGGACTACACGCAGTAATAAATAATGAAAAAACAAGATAAATATACCTGTAAAGTGCTTGTTTGTAATGAAAATAGCAGTAGTACACGGAGATAGACTGGAATGAAGATTCAAACGTATTTTTGGATGCTAATTTCATGTCGATTGTAATGCGTTCTGAGTTAAGTTTCTTTAAAGACTCCAAGGCGCGATTATATGTAGACTCGGATTTTGTTGGTAGCAACATAAAAACGAACGGTAGCGTTTGTCCTTCAAAAACACCGTGGATGGAATATAACTGATTAAATAAAAGCGGGAATGCATCAAATGTGCCATCTGCCGCCCAATGGTTGCAGTCTGATTAATTTTTTAAATTACGCTTCCTTGAAAATAATAAAAAAACGTTCATCACCCTTGTTTCGCCATTGTTATGCAAAAGAAATGGTTCGTTTGTATTTGTCATTGTATATTCATCAGGAATGGTGAGTTCCTTCAGAGTTTGCGGCATAGACAACGAATCAACATCCTTAAGAATGCGTCAAATAGTTCGTTTTAGGTAACTTTGTGTGGACATTGAACAGGCAATACATCGTCACCCTTATTGCAAATCTACGTGACGATTTCATGGGCAGATTTTTGCATGGTTCGTGCTAATTCCTTTAACTGTGCGATGTTCTTCCGTCGTTTCACGAATGTTGCATCTGCGGGAAGGGTGTGCGGTTCGTGCTTAGCTCCGATGAATTCATCGGTGTTCACTTTTGTGCGAAGTGTCACATTACATGTATCGCGGTTTACACATTGTCAGATGCAAAAATCCTTCAACGTATTACGTAGCCCGAAACGAAAACCATCATAAATTAATTAACGTTTGTATCTCTCCGACATTATAAATGAAATCGACACGGTGACCGAAAAACGATTTGGAAATGTAGCCGGACAAAGCAGAAATGAAAGTACGTATTATTGTACGTATGATATCGCTACATGTACAGTACATTCGCTACATGTACAGTATTTTCGATCCATACATAAATCAGACAGTAAAAACCGTGAATCAAAATAAATGTATATGCGTATGCGATGTATAAGATAAAGTCGATTAAAAAAGCATGCTTTTTATCTCAGAAGATAAAATAACCAAACTTACTTAGTTTTGTTTTTCTACAGATAATGCAAAATTTAGTTTTGCGCAGCAAAACTACATTGCATTATAACATTGCGTTATAACATTATAACAAAATTAAGTAAGTTTCTAGTTTCTGCAAAAAGAATGTTAATGTTAGTCTTGTTTTTTAACGGGGGGCCGGGGGGCAGAACCCCCCGGATTCGCGTGGGTCCAAGGGGGGGGGGTTCCAGCCCCCTGGTGGGGGGTCCGGGGGGCGAAGCCACCCGGCGAGAGGTTGGGGGGGCAGCGCCCACGACTGTTTTATTCAGATTTGAAGAATTGTCCGTATGACGTTGTTTTGTGACAAGTTGTCGCATGACGAATTGTTGATGAAGAATTGTCAAATGACGAATAATTTGTGACGGATCTAGATCCGACTTTTTCTAAAAACGTTGTCAATTTTTTATTTTTCAACATATATAAGAAATCCTACGTCGGAGATGCAACGCTGCACCTGGTGTAGCGGCCGCAGGAGTTGGTCGATATGGGCGAAAAAATTTATTTTTGTAGTTCAAAAGTGGACCAATAAACATATGTAATCCATTTTTTCCATACATTGTTAGTTATCCTTTAAAAAAGTCGCAAAAATCACCTTTTTCAGGCCGCCAGAGTATACTACACCCATAACTAGTTATTCCTCAAAACGGTACATTTAACTCGTTTTTCCTCTAAAATGACACTTCATTGGTTACGTGTTGAGTTGCTCGGTGTGGCAAGTGACAAAATCGAAATAAATTCACGTAACTGTTTATTTAAGAAAAGTACAAAATGTGACCATGGCACTCACGCGTTCGCCGTTACATTTGCGTGAAGATACAGTGAAGTTTTAGTGGGAGGAAAAAGAGAAAAAGAATTGTGAGGGAGAAAGAAAAATAAAGTCCGTGTAGTGCTGCCCTTTGGGTTATGGAGCCAATTATGAAAAAGATGCACCAATAGTAATTGGTTTCCCAACATTCCTCCTCAATTTATATTGGTGCATGGTATGTAGATAGGAAAAATATATTATAATAATGGAATAAAAAATATCATTTAATATCACAAACTTCCATTTCGGTACGAAGTTTAACAAATGATTCATGCAGAAGTGGCTTTGTCAATATGTCCGCAATTTGATTCTTAGTGTTAATATAAGTGACTTTAATAAACCCTTTTTCAAGGATACATGACTGGTTGTCTTCAAACTGGTTGTCTTCTGGAGCGGGAGTGACAGTTCAACGTCGAGGTCGATGAGCAGTTGCTTCATCCACATGAGATCCGCTGCTGCCATGGAGAGCGATACGTACTCCGCTTCTGTAGAGGATAGAGCAACGCATGGTTGTCTTCTAGTGATCCAATTGATGGTGTTGCCGAAGTAGGAAGCCGGAAGTCAACTTGCGACCAGAGTCACTCCCCCAGTCGGCGTCTGCAAAGCATCTTAGGCTCTCTCGTTCGTTTCCCCGGTAGCATAGTCCGAAGTCTAGTGTTCCTTGTAAATAGCGAAGTATTCTCTTCATTCCTCTCCAAAGGAAAGCTGTCGGCCTCTCTTGGTGTCTGCTGTAATGGTGAACTGCTACGTTCAGGTCAGGCCTCGTTGTAAGAGTAGTGTACAGCAAACATCCAATTAGTTCGCGATAAGGTACGTCATTTAATGGCTCCCCATCTTCGTCGCTTGGTATGTGTTTGACTTCAGTCGGTGTTTTTACTGGTTTACAGTTTTCCATATCGAACTTTTTCAAAAGGTTCCTCAGGTAAGTTGAATGGCTCATAAACACTTTTCCGGAAATTCTCTGAATACTGATTCTTGAGAACGTGTGGAGTTTCCCGATGTCAGGAGGGTCCAGAGAGTACTCAACCTAGCCACAGGAGCGTACACTCGAAGAAATTTAATTTCTGTGAGAACAAGACGTTCCTTCTGCGAGGAGTAGTATTTTCATGTATGAGAGCATTAAAACTAACTAACTGACCCTGCTGTCCGATTGTGTCAACAAACAATTCGACCGATTATCTGTTTACATGCTCGCGCAGTAAAATTTCATGTTCTCGCAGCATGAAATCCGTTTGAGCGAATATCAAACTGATTTTCATGCTCTCACAGTCGGATTCCGGATGCCATTCAGACAACATGAGATTTATTAAAGTGTAGGTTTCGAGGTAGTCGTAACCCTCTCGTTGAGCACATCCTTTCGCTACCAACGAGCTTTATACTTGTCGATGTGTCCATAGCTGTCGCGTTTAATTTTGAAAAGCCATCTAGAGTTGATGGTCTTCTTTCCAGTGGGCGATTTTACCATTTCCCACGTTCGATTTTTGATTAGAGCGTCGAATTCCTAAAGTCCGTTTAGTGCTGCCTTCTGGATTGTGGAGCCAATTATGGAAAGGATGCACCGATAGTAATTCGTTTCCCAACATTACGTTTTGTCAAAAAATGTGACTTAACTGGTTTTTCTTCGAAACCACAAGTTCGGACCGCTATCTTGGATCCGCCATTATGATTTCGGGTGCTACCGAAATATCTAAAAAATATCCTAAGTAATAACCCATAGAGGCAGTAGGTATATTAAACGTTGATGGTTTACTAAGCGTTATCCCAATCAGAGAAATTAGACAATATTTGCTCAATATTTGCAGCAATCAATTGACTAAATATAATGTAATACAACTCAAATGAAGCATTAGACAATGTTTGTGAAAACAATGGTATATTAGAACATATTTTTCTTATAGGGATAGTTTAGAAAACTTTAACTTAACCTTCAATAGGCTACATTTTAACGTTTAGTAGACCTATTGTCTCTATGGGTAATATCCTATACAATCTTTACCAACGGACAACACCTTGGCGAAGATCTGTTTTTTTGATCGGGTGGTGGAGTTTGCGAGTTCTAATGACTCGTTAAGAGCTATGCCGGCGGTAGCGCAAGAAAAAAATGCTACTAGTACGGCCTCCTAAGCCGGACAGGTCGAAACCGAGGAATCAGACCAAATTTGTCCACACCGTTGCCTTGCGGTTAGGAGTTGGTTACCCAAGGGCTAGGACAAGGAAAAGTCTGATGTAAAACCCGAGGAGGGTCAACCTCGCTTAAACAACGACCGCAACCGCGATGTCAAAACTGTTTGGTATATTTACCCCAGGTGGTAGCACGGTGCATGACTCGGGAAATCCACCCTCTGCGGAGGTAGGCCTTATAGGATCTGGGGAAGGCGGAACATCGCTAAACGTCGTACAACATCCGACCCCCATGCAGGTGGCCAACTTGGCCTGCACGCTGACAGCTGCTACAAGCTTGGGAAACATCTCGCCACTAGGGGCGATGTAATTGGGCCGCTCAGCAAATTCGATGTGTTGGGGTTCACATCGGATCCCTACGCGAATGCCTACTTGACATCAAACGGGCAAGGGAGATGATGAACCAAGAGGCAGAGAACCAAGCAAGAGAGCTCAATGCACCCGCAACTCCAGCGGAACTGAAGCAACTATGCCTCAGAGGCCTATACGTGCGAAGAAAAGGCAAGCAGAGTCAGCGGCGGACGATTGGATCGAAGCTCCCAGCAGAAGGAAAGAAGGAAGGAGAGGGAGCCCCACAAACCTGACGTAAACGAAAAGAAGGAAGAGCCGCAACCGAAACCACCTCGCACCAACCGCGGTAAAAAAATAAGATGAAGCTGAGGGTCCCACCTGAAAGGCGGGACAGGGAAACGGATGCGGTGATCATCCAGCCGACCGGCGAGAAGACCTATGCGGACATCGTCAGAAACATTCGCTGTAAGGTCGTTCCCGAGGACATCGGCGCCGAAGTCAAGTCCATTCGACAGACGAGAGAAGGGGCTGTGCTCTTGGTCCTAAAGACCGCGGCAAGCTGGACGACAGAACTTCAGCGAGGCCTTGAGGAGCGCACTTGGAGAGACTGGCAACGTCAGGACCAAGACAGCTCAGACGACGCTAGAAATTCGCGACCAGGACTCCGCAACCACACCTAGCGACGTTGAAGAAGCGGTGATACGGGACACTGGAGAACCCGCAGCAGTAATCAAGATCATCCTGAAGAACTGTAACTCGAGAGGTCAAAGACTGGGCATCCTGGTGACCCAGAAGAAATGTGCGCACAAGCTCCTGCAATCTGGACGAATTAAAATCGGCAGGGTGTATTGCTGAGTGTGAGAGAGAGGGACACCGACGCGCTGTTTCCGCTGTTTTTTGATTTTTGATTAGCCTAGGCTTTGTTCAACAGGAGCGATAGCACGAAATGCAGTCAGGTACCCGGAACAGGCCAGTGTACTGTATTCCGGGAGGAACGTGCGAAGGTCAAGAGCAAGCCGCCCTGAAAATCCTTCAAGCTAACATGCACAGGAGCAGGTTAGCACACGAGCTGTTGGACCACATCTGCTATGAGAAGGAATCGGAGCGCTACATCCTGCTCATCAGCGAACAATACCAGGCAAAGAATGACGCGGGATGGTCAGATAGTTCTCCGACTATCTGGGAACAGCTGCGCTGTGGATTCCTGATACAGCAGAGTGCCCAGTTGAAGGACACGGAGCCAGTGAGGGTTTCGTCTGGGTGCGGAGTCGCAGAGTGTCACTGGTGAGCTGCTACTTTACGCCAAACGAACCAATCGCCGCCTTCGAAGTCAAACTCGAGGCTCTCAAAGACACGCTGCGAGACACTAATGGCGAATTTGGGGTTGGATATGACTTCTACGCGCGAGCATCGGAATGGGGGATGCCAATGCCGGACTCACGAGGCAGAAGGATACTGGAGATGGCCGCAAGACTTGGACTGACTGTGCTCAACACAGTCTTAGAGGATTACACCGGAAGCGATCACCAGTATATCGCATTCACTCTTCGGGAGGGGGAACGCGCACGGAGATCCGATATATGTAGGCCACCGCAGTAGAACGCAACGCGTTTGAACGAGACCGCCTTCACCGAAGCGCTACTCCGAGGGGCGCGTACGGTCACGGACAGATGTCGCGAGCTCGCGACATCTGTCCGTGACCATCCATATTGCACCATGCGACTTATCGTCAAAGCGTGTGATGTATCCATGCCACGCAAAAAAAGTCGGAACCACCACCGACCAGCATACTGGTGGGCATCGGAAATTGCTGCCTTGAGAAGCAACTGTTTACACCTTAGGCGATGCGCCCAGCGAACACAAGGTAGGCCTAAGGCAATTATACTCTCTGCCGAGCACAAAGCGGTCAAGAAGCAACTCCGCAGCGCCATCAAACGGAGTAAGGCTAGCAAGTGGTAGACCATGGTAGAGGACATCGATAACGACCCATGGGGCCTTGGTTATAAGGTCGTTATGAAGAAGCTGGAGGGGGGGGACTCTTCAAGCAATATCGATGGACCCACAGGTCATGGACAACGTCGTAGCTGAGCTGTTCCCACAACATCCACCGAGAGTTGAAGTACTCGACACCGTTAACCCGGATGATATCCCCCTCTTCACAGAGGAGGAGCTGCACAGGGCGACCAGCTCCCTCAAGAACAGGAAAGCTCCTGGTCTTCCTGTTCTTAAGGGAGGTGGTCGGTTTTCCAGCTGAGGTGTATGCGTAAGCATCATGCTGGACATGTACATCGGCTGTCTACTCTCGGACACGTTTGGAAGAGAGCACGACTAGTGCTGATCAGTAAAGCGAAGAGCAGCGGCAACCTCTCGACATCTTTTCGCCCGCTTTGCATGTTCGATACGGCCGGTCTCCGAAAAGCTCTTGCAGCCAAGAATCCTCTAGCTGTACGAGTGGCTGGAGACCTCTCTGAACGACAACACGGTTTCCGAAAGCGACACAGCACACTTGACGCGGTGCGCGAGGTCGTAGACACCGCAGAGAAAGCGCAAACGGGCAACCACCTCTCCTGGAAAATTACCCTCCTGGTGACCTTGGACGTAAAGAACGCCTTCGACTCAATGAGTTGGAGCGACGCTCTGCACGCCCTTGGGGCTACGTTCGGCATACCAGGTTACCTGATGCGCATCCTGGAAGATTACCTTCGTGAACGCACCCTTCAGTACGACACCGAAGAAGGACCACGCGACAAGAGGTTGACAGCCGGAGCCGCTCAAGGTTCCATACTCGGCCCACTCCTATGGAATGCAGCATATGACAGTTTTCTGGAAATGGAAATGTCATGCGTGCCATTCTCGTCGGTTATGCTGACGACGAGGCAGTCCTCATAGTGACCCGTGACCTTTAGCTCGCCCAGATGACGCTACAGTTAGCCTTCCAGCGCATACGCCGGTGAATGAGTGACCATTCCCTGGCCCTAGCCGATGCGATAACAGGGAATGTCATTCTCTCCCGGAAGAGAATTAACACCATCCTGCCGCTGCAGATTGACTCC
>JABFPB010005496.1:0-13240 GCA_022817645.1 Ceratoteleas bidentatus
TTCGTTCTCCGGTATATAGTGTCACGTCCGCCCTCCGGGGGGCTTTGCCTCGTCGGGTCGCGTCCGCGACCCTTGATTTCCAGCTGATTTAATAGTAAAGCTATTAATAGACATAAACGATCTATAACTTCATTAGGGTCGTCCCGAAATACGTAATTTATTTTAATAGTATTATATTGTAGAAGCTGATGTAATCCTTGTCCTGATGAGTAATTGATAACTTTCGATATAATAAGAGTTTTAAATTTCACATCTTTAACTCGAATTTGACCATTGGAATCGTAATATTTTTTACGAGCATGTATAAAATGATTTCTTTATGTGCGTTTAAATCATCATCTGAAATGCAGTCATTATCAGGCAACATTTTAAATAATAGTTCAAGTAAACCTTCAGTCACCAAGTACGATTCTCCCTCAAAATTTAAATATTTTCTTTGAAAGTAAAATGGGTTTAGATTTTTCAGTAAAAGAAATTAAAAAAAACGGGCAAAGAAGTATCTTAAAAGAAAAAAGGTTGCATTAAGGAAAATTGTAAATGCTGCTAAATCATCTATGAACGTGAAGATTAATCCTATAAAAAAGCACTTCTTGGTACTAAGGCAGCAATTAAACATTTTGGAGGCAAAAGTAACATTCGTGTTCCTCGCACACTTCCTGTCCCAACAAAAGTAGGGGGAATTGTACCACTTTTGCCAATCTTTGCTGGTTTAAGTGCTATAGGTGCGCTTTTAGGTACCTGTAGTAATGTTAACATTTAATTCTATACCTAACATTGATGTTGGAGGACACAAATTTTACATTGGAAATCGTAAAATAGTGATTCCAACTGGAAGCTATGAAGATATTCAAAATTATCTACAATCATTTGATATTAATTTTAAAATTACACCTAATAATAGCACATAAAATGCTCTATTTTTCAGATCAAGATATAAATTTTAAGCCAAACGATTTAATTGGTGCATTGTTGGGTTTTACGAACAGAATTCTGAAAGCAAATATGATTCATGAATCCGATTTACCAGTAGCAATTCTTAAAATAAATGTTATAAGAATTGATTGTGACATTACAACTGGAGCTTTTATTAATGAACAAAAGGTTTGTACTATTCATCATATGTTTCCGCTGGTATCAAGTGGATATAAAATTGTTAAACGGCCTGTAAATGTCATTTATCTCTCGGTATCGGTGCGAGTAGTTGATCATCTACAGATTTGCACAGCAGATCAAGAGGTAGACCAAATTTCAGAGGTGAAACGTTAACTGTACATTTACATGTTAAATCTTTATAAGTATGGGTATCGTTTATAATACAAAAGTTGGTAAAGGTTATAAAATAGGATCAACATTGAGACATTCGCTCAGTCAGCGGAAGTACTTGAAAACGGTAACACGTCGAAACCAACAATTCCTGAAGAGTATAGGTTTACGTGTTAAAAGTTATCATGTCAGAAATATTAGAAATCAAAAGTCCATTTATTTTTGATGAATCAATTTCTAAATATGATGTACATGCTCATAGCCCGTATAATACGGCTAGTTATAACAATGGAGATGAAATTCGAATTTCAGTGCAACAACAGAACGTATCTCTTCTTCCAAGTAAAAATTCATTACATGTTTACGGAAGTTGGTGAAAAATGTATATCAAAATGTTGCTACTGAACGAATAAAACTGGTTAATAATGCTGTTTGTCACATGTTTTTAAGAAATACGTTATGAATTTAATGGCGTTAAAATTGATCGTAATAAAAATGTTGGTATAAGTTCATTAATGAAAAATTTGATTTCGTTTACTCCAAATCAATCCAATTGTGCTGAAAATGCAAGTTGGATTGGAGTGGATGGTACTAATACTTTAACTGATAATTTAGACTATTTTGATATGTGTACTCCATTGAGTAACTAATTAGGTTTTGCGGGAGATTACAATAAAATTATTGTTAATGCAAAGCATGAACTTGTATCACTGCTAGCTAATAATGATATAACCGCAGTTATTCGAGAATATGCTGAGGAGGACTATAAAATTATTATCTCAAAGGTTGAGTGGTTGATACCATTTGTACAACTTTCAGACAAACGTAAAATTGAAATGTTGAATTTTATCGCTAAAGATTCACCTATCCAAATGAGCTTTTGCTCGTGGGACTTGTATGAAATTCCTCTGCTACCGCAAACGAGAAAACACGTTTGGGTTGTTAAGTCATCTACACAATGAAACATCTCGATTTATTGTATTTAGATTAAAAACTAATAAAAGGTCTGTAGTATCAGCTAATGCATGTCAGTTAGATCACTGTAACATTAGCGATGTTAAACTTTTTTTGAATTCACAACTTTATCCATATTCTAACCTAAATCTTGACTTTACACATAATCAATATTCTGATTTGTATCAAATGTATGGTAATTTCCAGGTTGCATATTATAATAAAGATGCAGAACCTTTATCTAAAAGTCAATTTAACAATAAATACCCCCTAACAACACATCTCCCTAAATCGGACATTTCCATGGGGAATCTCCGTAGAAATGTGCGGAAATCTACGGAAAATCTACGTCCACCAATTATCTACGAAGAATCTACGTAGATTTCACGGGTATGTGCTGTTCGGGCCACTCTTCGTAATAGACTGCTCAAAACAAGAAGAAATTCTAAAATCTTCATCATTTGATATTTCGCTTGAATTCGAAGCACACGAGAACTTTGCTAATGGAATAAGTGCTTTTTGCCTTATACTACACGATCGAATTATTGAATATAATCCTATTAGTAGTATTGTTAGATAAATGTAAAACAAAAATGGTATATGTGGTTGACTTTCAAGTATTTAAACAACCTATTAACAAATTTGTTTTAAAAGAACTGGTTAATTGTATTAATGACTCTCACATTACGTGTCATTTATTTCAACCACCATGTATTCGGAACTCGTTACCAGCTAAATATAAGGCAACCAATTTATGGTTGCCGCGTAATTACCATAAAGTAAGTTGGAATGAAGGTCATATTCCATATGATATTAAGTATATCATTGAATCTATGTAGAATGATGCAAACATAATATATGTGAAAGGACTAGAGAAAAAAATTTATTTGAAAAAGATTTTTTTTTAATATTTTAATTGTAGACTTGGCTGACGTTAACGGTCCTTCGTTGAAAAATTTTTAAGTGGAAACATTAATGAATTGCCCATATCATTATGGAATTATGAACTTTAATTCTGCGCACAGAAATGTTCAAATTTTACGAGAATGTATAACAAATAGTCCCGAAACTGTTGACTAATAATTGGAACAATATGTATACCTTCATGAATAAACATGAAAATTATTTTACGAAAATAAACTGTTATTATTATTTCAACCTTCCCCACCTGTGATTTATCTAGAGTATCTGATGTTGACATTACCATAAAAAAATATATAGAAATATGTTTTTACATTGTAAACATATTGTTATAAATCTTATGAAATATTTACTGAAGAAATATGCTGAAAATGTTTTATTAAAAAATATTTTATTAAAAAATAAAAAATATGTTACACGTTTTTCCTTTTAATCGTAATAGATGAAATGCTATTTAAATTAACACTTAGAGCCCATCGTTAGTCATAGGGGACTTTGTGTGGACCGGCTGCAGGTGTAAAGCGGAAAAACTTGCGAAGGAGGGGATGGGCACTTGGGTATCCCATGTGCATACCGATCTGCCGGGAATATGTGCAGGGGATGGGATGGGTAGGTTGATGAAAGTAGGTATACCGTTCTAAAACTATTAGGCTCCCCTCCCTCGAAAGAAAGCCTCTCTCTATCTGACATAATTTTATGCCCCGCAGGTTTGAGATATTGATAGGCAATAGGTTGGGGCGGGGGGGGGTGGCGGCGATTGTTTAATCAAGATTTTTTATCAAGTAAGAGTGGGGACGGGGCGAGGGGGTGGTGCAAAAAACCCCGTTCAATCAAAAACCCCCAATTTTATTGCGACATACACCCTGCCGGTTTGAGATCTGAATTGCATATCTCAAACCGGCCTAGCCTATCTACTGACTAAGAGATACGAATTTCCGTTTTTACTTTTAGGGAAAGGGCCCATAATATCTGCGGAGATCATCACCCAGGGTTCCGAGACTATGCGATTCTGTAGTAAACCGAATGGAGCCGATTGCTCCACTTTATATCGTTGTCATATATCACATGATTTAAGAAAGCGGCTTACATCGCGAACTATTCCTGGCAAGTAGTAGCGTTGCCGAAGACGAAATACAGTTCTCTACTACCGCATGACCGGATTGTGGGGTTTCGTGACACTCGTGAAAAATCGCTGCGCGAAGGCGTTTGGGGACCACGAGTTTACATGCAGCATTTTCTTCGGGAATGATGTCTAAGTTTGACGAGAGTTGGTGTACATATAATCGTTTATCATCAATAGACCAGTCGGGATTCCCGTCAGGATTATCGCAGACTTCACGTAAGCGTTTGCAGTACCATAAGTCATTGGTATCCTGCCATTCGACGTTCGCAGTGCACGCGTTTAATTCTTCCTCTCGATTTTCGTAGGCATTAGCTAGTGCAACCAGTACTCTGTAGGAAATGTCCTTTCTATGTCGTAACTCGAACGAATAACCTTAGAGCTATATAATCCACCGAGCAAGTCGATTCGTGGGGTCTTTCTAACCACAGAGCCAACGCAAACTATCTGCATCCGTACTTATCACGAAAGGGAGTGCTTCTAGATAAGGACGGAGCTTGGTGATTGCCCACATCACGGCAGTCGCGGTATAACGTCTCTCAATTTCTGTCAGTGTGCGACTAGCATAGCATATCACGCATTCGGCTGTATTTATTACTTAACTAAGGACTGCTGCTATTCCGACCAGGCTATCACTGGTATTGAGGGTGAAAGGGACAGAAAAATCGGGGGTGCCAGTGAAATTGCAGAAATCAGTATTGATTTAATTTGCTCGAAAGCTTGGTCCTGTTCGGAAGTCCTCAATTCCACTTGAGTTTCTTTTTTAGCATTCTAGTCAGAGGTTCAGAAATGGAGGCCAAATCTGGGATGAAACGGCAATACCAACTGACCATACACAGGAATCGTCTCAGCTTCTTCGGTGTATTAGGAATAGGATAGTAAAGGATCGGATTAGATTTATCACGGTCTACATGTAGCCCATCCTTGTCTACTACGAAACTAGATCGACAAAGTAACTCTTTTCCCTGTTTACAGCTAAATGGCTGTGCGAAGAATATCTAATACGTTACGAAACTTCTTTAGACGAATTCCAAAGTTGTAGGAAGAACTATTATATCATCGAGATATACGAAGACAAAAGGAGCCATATCTGGACCAAAGAGGCTGTCCGTTAAACGTTGAAAAGTTGCCGCGGATCCGGTCAGACCAAAAGCCATGCGGCAGAAGTGATACAATCCTTTTCCAGCTACAGGAAAGGCGGTCAACACACGACTGGCTGCATCGAGTGCTATTTGCAAGAACGCTTTACTTAGATCTGTCGTCGATATGAACTGTGCCCTGCATAATTTGTCGAATATGCTATCAAGAGATGGGAGGGTGTATGCGTCCTAAACAACATCGGTGCGAACTATCTGATTGCTTCACCATCACTATGGAATTAGCCCAAAGGCTAGCTGAAGGCTTGATAACCCCGTCTCTGAGCATTTTATCTACTTCCGAGCAAATGGCCTGATAGATCGTTGGCGAAACGCGTCTGAACTTTTGTCGAATCGGTGGGTGATCTCCTAGATCGATGTGGTGTGTATGTCGGGTGTATGCCGGAAGGGGGAGGGGTAGCGATCCTCCAGCAATGCTTCCAACCTGGATTCCTGTGATTTCGACAGGGTTTCTAAGCCGCAACAATTCGGAGAGTTGACCTGCGTTACGATTGTTTCAAAAGCAACAATCGTAACCAAGCGAAAAGACCAAGCGAAACTAGCGAAGTCGATTTGTATTCCCATTGCGCGTAAAAAATCCAACCCAAGATTGCAGCGAAACGACGACGAAGGGAAAGCTCGTACTATCACTGTACCACTACGATTTCTCAGATCAAAAGGAACCTCCATTTCGTACTCGCTCACTTCCACCTAATCATTTGCCGTACGGATAAGGACTCTATCAAAATGACGATCTAGCTCTAATCTGTCGGCTATTTGCAAACTCTTTGGACCTAAAAATGTCCCAGTTGTCCCTGAGTTTACTAGGACTACGAAGTCTTGCTCGCCTACTTTTTTTTCTCAGAAAAAGACGTCTTTCCCTGCGCGATAAGCTACTAATCAGCAGCTCCGGAATGGGAGTGTTGTCTGAAGGGCGATAAACAGGAGACGCATTCACCATCCGTTGCGATCCTGGGTCGCGATTCCCGAACAAACAGGACATTGCCGTTTGTAAACGTCGGGAATACCGTAACCATAACATAAAACCTTTCGAGGCTGTTGACATTGGTTATATGGGTGACCAGCCTGGCCACAATTCCAGCATGACCATAGCCGGAACACGAGTCGGTAAGCTACTACATTTAGTTGGTTGTTCGTCAAGAGTGCGCGCTGGTTTTGTATCCCGCGTTTGAGTAGGCTGAGTATTTTCCCGTCTTAGTTTTTGACACCGAATGTTTGTTTTTATGATTGGTATCCATCGCGAAAAGGTCGTGCAACATTTCATCACCGTCTTCCGTTTCTACCTCTACTATTGATTTAATGCGTTTCGCGGAATGGGGTGTCTTACGCATGCGAGGTTCGTGGTATGCTAAATCGGAGTAAACTGACTTGTCTGGAGTGGGTGGTGCTTGAAACGTTTTCATGGAGTGGCAAGCACGTTCGCGGAGAATAGCGACATCTTCTAATTGATCGAATGATTGAATTTCCTCAATATGGATCAGTATTTGGAGGCGTGGTAACATATTCCGGTATGCCAGATCTATCTTCTCTAGTTCAGCCAACCTTAGCCTTGCCCGATTCATCAGGCTCCTTATACAAGTAAGGTAGTCTGCGACTCCCTCTTGCTCACCCTGCGTACATCGCATAACCTCGATACGAATCGTATGCTGGTGGTCAAGTTTAAGGAATCGATGACGAAAGGCACGAACAAAGTCATCAAAGCAATCCCACTCTATTCGACGTTCCATGAACCACTCCAGAGCACGTCCAGTCAGGAAAAATGGAAGGCTTGCAAGAATACTTGCATCGTCCAGGGGCATCAATTGCTTGCATTCTAAAATGCAAGCGCTGAGGCCATCCTAATGAGGAAGGCCTCAGCGTCATCCTTACCCGAGAATCGAAGGTTCCACCGACGCATAATGTTTCCGCTTCTCGCCTCTCTATTAAGCCGCTTCTCGCTCGGGGTATTCGCGAGGGTTTTGGAGGTTTGGTAGGTAATTCCGATTAAATTCTGGGCTGGATATGCTGATCATACTCACAGTAGCGCAAATTTTCGCAAATCCTAGGGACTCTGTCGTATTCACCCAAAGCATCACCCCAGTTCAAGGTACGATGAAGTGGGGCACCGGTACCCGTCGGTGTATTGCCAGTTCCACGAGAAACGTTAGGTACGCGCTGGAGATAAGGTAATTCGCGATCAACAGATTGCATTTCGAACACACCTTGATCACTAGTGCGATTCCTAATCGGTCGGAAAGAGTACTCTACTCTTTCGCTGGAAATCGGCATTCGTTGGGGAGGTTATGTTGTTAGCGTCTCTATATGTCGTGTAGGTCCGTAATACGGAGGAAAACTAGGAACAAGCTGTACAATTTGTAGTGCAATATTGGGTGGAGGGACGCATGAACGTTTGTCCTATTTTTTGGAATTGCACTAGTTGATCGCGGTGGGATTAAAAAGCCAAATTTGTCATGACTGCAATAGGTACGGTATTGACAAATACCGCAGGAGGCGCGCAATACGAAACTGAGCAAGTGTTCGTTCAATTAATTGAAGAGTGTCAATTTGAATGGGTGGACGGTTGAGCATTGACTGCGCCGTGGTAACGAAGGCAGCTGCACCTAGAGAGTCTCCCACAGCTTGCTCTAACGACACGCGGTCCCGAGATAGCATCGTTCGATTTTGCTCACGTTCATGTATCTGCACATTAATTAAGTTACACCGGATGGAATCCGCACGGTTTAAAGGTGCGGTGGACACTGGTGAAATATGCCCAGCTGCGGTTGCACCAACTGTCTGTGAAGTCATCTCTAACAACGCTCTGCACGTTCTGTATGGCTCGCTACCAGCTGCACACGCTTTAATCAAACGAACCCGGTAAACATGCACTATTCCCATGACGGAAAGTCAACAGGCGGATAATCCTTCCTGAAGTTCGTCAAACGACTACGAATTCACCCGCGCGGTTATCATACTCTCAGCCGACATCTTTCAATAACGAGTTATATACCAATCACGAATCGAAGATAGAAATCAAGAAGTAAACGGAACCCACTTTTTATTTCTATCGTACTGTTCCAGGAAAATCGGGAGAAAAACTTGAAATTAAAATAATAATTCGAGGAATAAGGATCAACTCAAAAATAGAAAATAATAAGGTAAACATGAGACTCGGTCAAATAAATTTAAGAGCCTTCAAAATAGTAGAAAATTATTTTCTTTAATAATTCTGTTTCGGCATCGAAATTAAACACTAAATAATGACAAGATATTATTCGAAATACTCGCTGTGTTTACATTTGTTTTTCGAGCGTATTTTGCTACGAATATTTCATAATTCGTTCTGAATTTTCTTTTCTAAAGCTAGCTTTTGAACATGCTTGAAAGTTTTGTTTTGCCACCAATAACAATACTGTTTATCTCAAGGAAAAACTTTTTTTGCCTTTTTCTGCGCCGTTCACTTGAAAACGTTGCTTCGAAGTTTGGAAAGTGAAATGTTACATTATGTTTTTAATTTATGTTTTACAGAAAATCACACCATTTGCACAATTAACCATCCTGGCAGGATCGCTATTGTAACGAGATATTTGCACTCAGGCTTATTTCTCGTCCCTTCCCCACCCAATGAGCTTAGAGAGAGGGAGGGGTAAGGATCACCAGCCCATTTCGGGCAGATAAAGAGGAATAAATGGAAGTTAAGTATCGCCATAGTAAAGAGACATTTGCATTCAGGCTTATTTCTCGTCCGTTCGCCACCCAATGTGATCAGAGAGAGGGAGTGGTCAGGATCACCAGCCCATTTCGGGCAGATAAAGAGGAATAAAGAGAAGATAAGGATAGATAAGGGTTGATAAGGGTAGATAAACGTAGATAGAGATAAAGATAATTGATAAAGATTGTGACGCTTTTTTTTGGCGCGTTAAAATTGCACAATGTCTCGAATAAAATTTCAGCCGCATTGCCCTCCAGAAGTGCACCAAGGACACAAATTCAGGTTCGAAATTTGTATTATTCTGTTGTGAATGAGTGTGTGCCGAAATTTGATCAGGATGTGTGATAAATCAATTCCTTTTTTTGACAGGGGTACTGAACATCTGTATTTGGAGGTCGACGTTTCCACGAACCCGAGTTCATCGGTCACCCTGAGTTTAGGGGTGACTTATCACAACTAGTAGGGATAGCTGTAGCTGTGGAGCTCGGAACTCTCTCTTTCTCTCACTGTGCCAACGATTTCCCGACAATTGCAATTTTGTCCATTATCGAGGAGGCTACAGTCAACTACATCTGGTTATCTCTCGGAACAAGTCATGGGAGGAGATCTGCAGAGCCGCTCATTTGACTGCCGGTCAACGTATCGTGGGCCTTTGTGGAAGTTTCGATGGCAAATCACTGGCGTTTTCCTCTGACATCAAGGGGAAACGCAATGTCCTTGAAATCACTGCGTGACTCGACGCCATTCGACACAGCAGCCCAGTCATCTTGTCATCAGGACGCTACTCGTAGGTTAGCACTGGTACAGAATGTACCTTTTACCGGTCTTGGAGTGCTACACCTTGCCTCGGTGAGCGCTTTGCAAGTACCAGGTTCTTTTGGTTCTCTATCGTGGAGTGGACTTGGACTGCGACTATCCAATTGTATCTGCCGATAGATTTTCGTGACCTGGCTACAACAGCAGTTTGAATTTCGGCGCCGCAACTCCTAGCGCCGAGGAGAGCGAGGAACTTCAGCGCGGGGAAGAGAGAGGGGGGAAGGGCGAAGCGGTCGTCAGCGATTCCCGAACATCATTTTTCCCACTCTGTCCACGACCTTGAGGCACCTTGGTGGGCAACTACCGGAGCACCATGACCAAGGGACGGATTCCTGGCGCCGAGGGTCTTAAACTTATTGAGTGTGTTCCAGTGTGATCAAGGCAAATGTATGAGTGAGATTTTTCGAACTTTCTTTTGTTTGACATAGTGATAATAGTAAAATTTTAGTTTTGAAATTCCTGCTAATTCCCGTCGACAGAGTCAGCAAAATTTTATTTATTATCTTATCTTATCTTTGTATTTATTCTTATCTTTTTGTGTGTAGTAATTCTCGTATCGGGTTAGGACTGCGAACCGAAACGCTAAATTGATAGAATTTCCGAATTGAGACATTTGAGAGAAAACTTTGTATTTGTATTTAATGAATTTGTGACATTTTCCGAAATAACGTCTTAATAATAATAACATCTTGAAATTGAAATTGAGAAACGACTTTATTCTAAATTTTAATAAATGAGAATTGGTGATGGAACTTTTGTTTGTTTTAATTTTGAATGTCGAAGCCAATACATAGAGGATCCTTGCCTGGATATTCCGTGGTCAGTTCCGATTGCGCGGACCAGCAATTTTCTGCTTCATTTCGAAATTTTCTTTATTTTTGTCTAGTTTGAATTTCGGGATAATGGCCCGAATGGCGATTCTGATATTGACTTTTCGATTATAGCTATGTTTAAAATTTCGAAGTGGTGAAGGGACACGGATCTAAAAATTGTCGCGTTACAAGATAACGAGAAGATAGATACAGGAAAAGAGTACAGGATGAAGCGGAAAGATATAGATATGTCCTGATAAATCTAACCCGGAAGATCTAAGTAATTTTTGGTTGTTAATGTCAAGGTTTCATCGTTCTTTTGGGTGTGTTTTCAATAATGCAACAAGTCCGGAATTCCAAATGTACAGAATCGAATATTAAACCAAAAGATATTTACAAAAGAAAAGAAAGGCGACATGATAGAAGGTTTAGATAACTAATTAGGTAGAAGGCAAGATAGAGGTACATAAAACGCTAACTAAAGCAAAAAGATAATAAGGTACAAGCAGAATTTTTGTTCTCAGGCAAAGGAACTTAATTCGCTATCAAACTACAGCTAAGCTCGAAAAGCATAGAGAAAAAGATAAGGTACTCGCAGAACTCGTAAAGAAAAATAGATATAAAAGTTAGCACGAAAGAAAAGGTAAGTCGCAGAGATGACACAAAAGACTCACGAAACCTCGGCTGAACAGGAGTTGATCTGGGGTTGGTCGCGTTCCCGTTCGGATCTCTGCTCACTGCGGCAGAGGTCCGAAGAGCGGAAGAGGTCCCGGGGAAGATGTCCGATTGGCACCAGGCTGCAGACGGAAGAGAGCGAAGCAGTAATGTGGCGCAGCTCCCAGACGCAAAATTTCCCTCTCCACTCTTCTCCCCCTCTACTCTCTGATGACGTGGCGGTGAAATAGCGGGCGATTACAGCGCGCCCTCGCGACCTGAGTCCCAAGCTATAGCATGGTGATCTAATTTTGGCCTGCTTTCATGGACGTCCTTCCATTCATATCCCTGGCCATAGATTTCCCCTCTGGGAAGAGCTTCGACTGGATTTGATAGGTAGACCAGCCGGAGAGGTATGCTCGGCCACGGGCAGCGGCATTGGGGTCTGTTACTTCAAGGATAGTGGACCGGGGGAAACGAAGATCCTGGTGGATCCGGGATCACTCTCCTGACAAGATAGAGACAGCGAGTCAGGAGCTACGTTTCGTGCAGGAGGCATCCGGCATGATGTTTGGCCGGACGTTGGACTCTTTGATTGGCGGATGGTGATGGCGGGATGGTGCAGTCGTGAGAGAGAAGGCGAGATTTGTGGGTTTTAGGGTCTGCTTTCGACAGACGTGCGGCCACTTGCAGCGATGGTCAGCTGCTTGCAGGCGGTGTTCGTCCGGGATGATGAGCGATGAGTAGCGATGTGACCGATGAACGACGAGCGATGAACTATGAGAGGCGATAGATGAGCGACCAAACGACCAGAAAACCATTTCCAATCAGGGTTAAATAAAAGATACTGAAAACCTATAAGGGAATTAGATAAGAGTATAAAATTAGACACACAAAAATTAAGCGTTAGTTCCTAGGCATATGATACAAAGAAAATAAGAAATAATTTGGGGAAACTATTATAATTATCTAGATATGAAGCAAAATATACATATAAGCTCGCAAAAGGCAGAAAAGCTACTACATTTAGAATTCTGCAATAAAAAAAACATAGGAATAAGCGGGAACAAAATTAAACAAAGATATTCGTTTAAGCGGAAATCAAAAAAATACATTGCCCTCTACTTAGCCTTGGTCCTCCGTGGAACAGCCTGGTGCCCCGTCCGAGAGGTAATTGAGTAAAGTTTAAAATGGGTCCCAAAAAGCGAGCCGTTACAAATTTCACTTTTTGTGAGTGAATATTCACTTATATAATATAAGTGAATACTCACTTATAAATAAGTGAATACTCACTTATGAATAAATGATTACTCAATTATGAATAAGTGAATACTCACTTATATATAAGCCCCCATATGTATAACTCCCGTATATAAAGCCCCCAGGTATAAATCGAACTATATATTTGGGGTGGATTGTACATAAAGGGGGGATGATGTCGTGAAAAACGGCTGCGAGGTCATAGCATTTGAAGAAGCTTCGACCGTCGTTGTACTGGAGCCCGATGGCGGGTCGCGCAACATAGAGCCAGTGTAGCGCTCGAATAACGCTGTCTCTTTTGCACGCGATAGCTCTCCGCTGAGAGTCTGTCGCTTCACGTTGTTTCTCTCACTCTCCCACGTTCACTTTTCACAATTTGCACACTTTGAATATTCAAGCCGGTAGAAGGACATTTTTCCTAATATATTTTTCCTAATTACTTTTTCCTAATTGATTTTTCCTAATATATTTTTTTCCTAATAATATTTACCTAATAATTAATAATACTCATTATTACCCGCGTTAAAAGTTCCTGGCAATTCCGTTGAAGGAAAAACTGTACGGAATTGCCAGGAAATGTGTCAACGATATT
>JABFPB010005497.1:0-13240 GCA_022817645.1 Ceratoteleas bidentatus
CCAGTGCTCTCTCTTCGTCTATCGTGGGCGCAGCATTTTTTCGTTCCCTCGTCTCCGAATGGCATTGTCTGGCAGTCGCGCGGGTCGTGAGGAATTCGCGCTTCCCATGACAACGCGCCGCTTATGGCAGTCGCCCAACGGAAGTGGCAAGGTTGCGCGCACGAAAGCGATACGCGTGGCGCTTTTCCTTCCGACGTTTCGGCACTCGTCACTGGCATTTGCAACATTTGCTGCCGATTGTTCCGCGCGTGTCGGCTAATTAAGACACGCGCGTTACGTGATTGGACAGCCCAGACCGATTGCACAATGCGCCGGTTAATTATGACTTACGGCTAATTTCACGGCGCGAGTTCTCACCTGCAGTGACGTTATTGAACGCGGAAAAAAACGAGGAGTGTCTGATTTAATGCCGCGTTTTTTACGCACGCTTGAGAAGCACGTTTCGCGAATTTAACGACGGAGCTTACAGCGTCTGGCTCGTTCAGTAAAGCGTGAGATCGGACCTCGAAAAAGCAAGGCAAAGAAACCAACAAAGGCGCGCGTGAATATGAACTTTCGCGTTAATGAAACGTAATTCACTGTGAAATGTGATTTGCGCCTGTTTGTCTTCTCTGCGCGGCGAAGTGCTTCGACAGCACGTGACCCAAATCGCGCGGCTCAGTAAGGCATGAAAAATTTTTGGAAGCAACGCACGGCTGGCTGCTTTGTGCGGGGTCGCTGACCTTGCGGGGAAAAGTCATTATTTGCGAGTGAACTTCAAAGCCGCGTAACAGAATCAAAGGTAACCGAAGCCCCGAAAGTGCGCAGACTGGTTGTGTCACGAGCGACGCACGATTCCGTGTCTTGTTGATAAAACAGTTGGTTCATTAACTGTTCCGATGCCCCTTCCTCGAACGCCGACAAAGTGTCGAAATAACGGAGTGGCGACAAGTGCAATCGAGCGCTCAGGGACGTTTGCAATGCGTTACGATATGGCTCATTAACATACGCTTTTTTCGAGAAAAAGTATCAATCATTCATTAAAACGACACACGCGCGAATAATTAGAAATTATGATTGAATATACGCTGGCGCTAATAAAAAGTGTAACTCGTTGCTAGACCGTGGGAGAATCTTGGCCCACAAAGGAATTACTTTTGCGCTGAACTGTTAACAACTAATTCGACCTGGTGTCCCACATGATTCCTCTCGGATGAGAAACTTCACCGAGAGAAGTAGCGGGAGGGATATGTAAGCCTCACTCGATGGTTAGTTAAGGTAGAAGATAGCTGGTAAAATTTATAAAGTTGACTACCGTACAGTCGCTTTAACTGGCTGACGTCATTTAATAAGGTGAGGTCATGTCTTAATGTCAATAGAAGATTGCTCATTAGTATTCGCGATTCTACACGTGGTTCCAGTATCAGAGTTGAGTAATTGTTTATATATACACCCAATGACATCAGCATTCAATCCTCAAGTCGAATCGGAATTTGGTACTTTCATTTGGAGCTTAATCCTACGGTTATCCTAACTCTCCACGGCAGCTATCTCATTCCATTAGTTAGCTGATCCGTATAACTGATTTTATCAAACAGTTACTCTAGAACTGATTAATTTCTTACCTGATTTGTATCCACCTTCGAAACATCGGAATCATCGTAGCCATGTTCCTCCAATTCAAGTGAATTTTCCCAATCAACTTCGACCTGAATGGATAGACATAGGTACCTATACGCGCTACCTACCCACCAGCCTACCGTTGCTACCTACCCTCGGCCTAATATCGCACACCAGATCCGGCGTCAGCCTCGAGGTAAGCCTCATATTATGCAAAGATGTGGTTCGGTTTGCGTCGCGCAACGCTCACTGGGTCAACGAGGAAAAACGGCAATGCCCGTCCTCGCGTGTGAGTGTTTGTCCGAGCGTTTCAGCGCGGCCATACGTGAAACACGTGTGTGCACACAGAGGCTGCCTACTCGCGTATTTATTAACGCGCGGAATACCCACGTTCTCGAGCGGCCGATCGCCCGACTCGGCCTGTCGTCGCGCGATATGAACGTAATCGGGATTACACCAGACGGAAGCTAATGTAGCAAGCAGGCCGATCGATATAGCCGTTGATTGGTAATTAAGATTTATCGAGCGGAACCTAAGCCTATCGCCGGGGAGACAAGTTCCGAGGGATTTTTGTC
The DNA here is from genome assembly GCA_022817645.1 of Ceratoteleas bidentatus. Classification (NCBI taxonomy): domain Eukaryota; kingdom Metazoa; phylum Arthropoda; class Insecta; order Hymenoptera; family Scelionidae; genus Ceratoteleas; species Ceratoteleas bidentatus. Next base: position 2,175 of record JABFPB010005497.1, read on the forward strand.
GCCAAGCGCGACGGAGGCTTAGCATGTCGGGATAGATGGGGGTTGAGCAAGATTGAAGACAGTTTCCAGTTTGAGGATAGATTTCGGGAGATTAATGGATGATCTTTAGTTCGCGTTCGCAAGCGGTTTGTTTGAGGATCAAAATTTAGGAAACTCCACAATTTTGCCAAATGGTAAGCTCTATTGGACCCGGAATTGTACGTGGAATCCAGTCAGTCGAGAGTCAAAAGTATGTACAGTTGGAAAAACAGTCAAAGGGAAATATCAAAGGGAAATATGGTGGTGGCACTACACTGAAGGATTCGTCAATATCAGAAAAATGAAACATAAACTCCAATTGTTTTCGCCTTGTTACGCCTGCCATGTTTACGCATCTTCCCGAAAAAAGGGGTTCCAATATTTACTTCTGACCAACACAGTGTTTTGCCTGCTGCACAAAAACACTGCAATCTCCTGGATCGGCACATTCAGTTTAATACGTTCCCCGATAGCAAACAAGCTCAGCGTTTCTCTCATTTCGCGGGTCGAGGTGTAAACCCTACATTGTAGTGTTTTTCTCACCGTTCTGTTCTGGAGTTTCTGTAATCGCTCTACTTCCTCCACAGTCGTACAGTATGATTGTAAAGCAATGTTCCATAATGGTTGGTGGGAATCTCCTATCCTGCTAAAGTTAAGTCTTCTACCGACCATCGTTCTTTGCCTACTGGTCGTGATATGATCATCAATAGCGAACCTCTACATTTCAGCTGAGGTTACCCAAAAAAATTCTTCCACAAACCAACTCTGAATTCCCTATACTTCCCAATCCTATTAGTTAAAAATACAGAAACTCCGCAGCTATAGCTTGAAATTCCCAAGTGACTCACACTGTGCGGCGCAATGCACTCTACGTCACAATTCGGGGTGCCGAGATATTCTCCACATTGCTGAAGCCATCATAATGAATTGCGCCACGTGCGCGGAATTATTTACGACGTACTATTTATTGCGCGACGCGATCGATCGGCAACGGGGCGTCGAGCGTAACCCAAGTTTATTATGTCGGACAAAGGTTGTAATGATTTTTGTGCGGGGGACGCGTCACGTCCAAGGGGTGGCACGCAGTTTAGTCCAATGCATCGCGGTCAATGATGCGGACAAAATAGTCGCGCGATTATTATTTTTACTGAGCTGGTATTTTTACGCGGTGTAGGTTAAAGTTGATGTAAATTATGCAGATCGATATTGGCCGGTGTCTTACATGGTAACGGCGTTACAGCCCCAATTCGGCGTTCTAAAAGTTAATCCCGCCGTTTTATGACCCGAATGAAAAGAGTCCAGAAAATGGGGGTTACGTTACGATCTGCGTGGCGATGTTAAACAGGCCTAGATAGTATCGGGCGTTATGCAATGCCGGTATTGAATCAAAATATCAATATCGGCGACTTTCGAACGAGACCGGGCGACGTTTTCTACGACGACGCACTATTCAAGAACGCTCGATTATGGCATTGCCGCGTCGAAAGTCAAAGTCGTGAAGGACTTTCGCGGCGTGTGTTAGCCGCCGGCCAATTGATTATTGTCTTCGCAGCTGGCCGTAGTTTCGTCCGCCGATACCCAGAGATCAATTCGCAACACTTGTTTCGTAACTCGTGCGCGGCATTCGTAAGAGAACGAGCAAACGAAAATCATATATATGCGCGTAAAAGTTGTAAAAGTTGCTTTACGGCCGAAATTGTAACAAACTGTTTTAAGGTTTTCGGCAGAAAGTTAGACAATATAACATTATCTTTATAAACTTTTCCGGACAGGCTGGGAAGGGCGATTGGATGCCAGAAAAAATGTGGATATCTGGTATAGAGTACTATGGATTTTATAAGTCGTCGATGTTGATGTATAAAATAAATGTGATAAATGTCAGCGATGATTATAGATAAACTATACTGAATGGGAACAAATCCGACCTATCGTTGATGACGACTGTCGATGAAAATGACTATGGTATGTTTGTCAATAAATAAGGTGGATGAACAAGATGAACCTGATAAAACTACCATTTTCCTTCTCGATGATCAGAAGGAAGTTACTACCATTTACAACTCTGAAGATTGTTGATACAGTCAACAAAAGATGATCCTTGTTAACTTTTAAAAGCTTCCTCCACCTTTTCAACCATTCTTCCTCTTTCATCACATAAAAAAATCGTTGCTAATTTCGACTTTCACCTTCCCCTGACGCGACTTCAAAATTCGCGTCAAGTCGCAATCCCGGAACCACTTTCCGCCTTTTATTATTTCACGGTTCTGTCCTCTCCATTGTCGCGCGGCGTACACTTAACATTCTTAATGTACGTTTATGATCTCGCGCGGACGGCCTAGTGGCGTGCTTGTGTTTGCGTGCATCCATTAAAATAAAATTAACGCAACCTGTCGCCCCGCCCGTTAGATAATAGAATCCGACGTGATTGTTATATACGATCGCGCCGGTACACACGCTCACATAATGGACGGCGCACATGCGTCGCTTTGAGGCTGCGATGATGGACTCGAGTGTACTCGGAAGATAAAGCCGAAACGCCGGCAAAAACGCGGCCCTTCGTTTGAACGGTTCGGCGGTATCGCGACGCATTTTTGCGCCATTATTCCGGCGAATTTGCGACAGTAAAGTGCCGGCTGCGACGACGACATTTCGACACTCACGGGCGCGCCGTTTTTCGGCGATTAAACGCCGGGATCGTAAAACCGCGCTGATAAATTAGAGATTCGCTTTGGGAGGCGAATAAAAGACGAATTGAGATAACCGAGCGAGCGTTGCGACAACTTTTTTCGGACGCTCGGAATGCCTGGCGCGGTGCGAGGTAGGTTTTGCTCGGGGGAATGCCGGGCATTTAAATAGTAAAATTTTAAGACCGAGGGGAAGGGAGTTACGATCGCCGGACGGTAGGATTGTGTAGATTAAGTATGATGAAAAGATGGTTTGTTTGAAGGATAATGATTGGATGGGTGGAAAGGAAGTCGGGTTTCATTAAGGAGTACAAATTAAGCTGAGAATCGAGAGTTGCTAATTAATTATGAATTATGTTGTAGTTTCGTAGTGAAGGATGGGAGTGGTGGAATTTTAGTGAGATTTTGTTCGGCGGAAGAGATGGAAATGCTTTGTAGTACTGGAATGATTTTACGTATACAGCAATCGCGTATGAGCTCATTTTAGTGATACTGGTTTGATGAAAACAATACAAGACAAACAGTTTTTGCTACATCAGAGATAAGTTAGTCGTAAAGTTAGTCAAACTTAGTCATTGCAAACATTTGCAAACATTTATTTAATCTGAGTTAAAACAGTCGATAAGATTGATCAAGTTGATTTATAATAGTTCATATCACATCCCTGGGAAGAAGGACACATACTTGGCCCATATAAGGACCATATATGATATTATTAAATATATACAATAATACATGAAAATACATAAAAATACAGCCATAAAATAATTTAACAAATATGATTAATTTTAGGGGGAATCATACTCAGACGAGTTTTGAAAAGCAAATTTTTGTAATTGCAGATAGTTACCACTTCATTTAAATATCTGTCCCCTCGATTTATTTGGATCAGTCCGATGACCGGGAGTGCCGAAAATTTGCCAAAATAATTCCGACGGCGATTCAAGTGCAACGAGCCCACTCGTCACCAATCGATCCTGGCGCCAAGTCAAAAGAGTCGCGCGCACGAGAAACAATTTTCACGTCGGCCGTTCCTCATGTCGCAGCCAAAATTTATACCCCTGTCGAATTTAGTGCTCCGAAACCCGAGTGCACGGCGAGTTTATTGTTCCGCGTTGCTCGTTTTCTCGGATTTTTTGCTCGCCGGGCGTCGCCGCGTGGAAATCCGATAACGATCTCTCAAATGGAAACAAATTTTTCAGCGGGCGAAACGCCCGACGACAACGCGAAATATTTCCGACAAACGAAATGCGTCGGAACGATCGCGGCGGATTTATTTCGGGACGGTTTTTCGACGCGGCAAAGTCACTAGGCTTTGGGGGAATATGTAAAACGTTGCGGAGACATGTGTGGGTGTGTTGATTTAGGAACAGATGTCGATGTCAGGGTGACAGGGCTTGATCGACTGGAGCTGTTCCGTACGGGTGGCACGTCACAACCTCTATGACGAGAATAAAATGCCAGTTTTTGGTTGTTCTCCATTATGGTTATTTCGTGAAATGTGCTTGTTAATTTGATGGATGTATGAATGGAAAGCCGTCGGAAGAGTGAAGATTGAAAATGGGTTGCGGAAATACTTAGGTGGTTTCGGTTTTTAAGCAGTTATCAATTAAATTATCAGTTTTTTCAATAGAATTGGTTATTTGAGATGTGTAAATGTTACACCTAAATTTTAACGCTCAAATAAAAAATTTTATTTTTAATTATCGAATTAAAAAATTATAGACAGTGTAAAAAAAAGAAATAAATCAAATCAATTTTAGACAAATTTTGTATTGATTTTCAATAGAAAACATTGATAAAAAATCAGTACAGGCAATAGATACACGCAAGGTTTCGAGAAACGTTCAAAGAACTTCCCACGGCAGGAAATTAGTCGGTTTCCAGAACGTTTATAGAACGTTTAGAACGTTCACAAAACCTGTAGACAACGTTTAACTAAACGTTCGCCAAACGTTTATTGAACTTTCGGTTCCGTTGGGGTATATAATCGAATATAACATATAAACATATCTCCTATTCAATCAACAATATATCCCCTATCCACGCATCCAACTCTCCTCCACTTCCAATTTTTTCGTAAATTTTTGACGTTTCCGAAACCGGAAACCCTTGGTTCGTAAAAACGCGCGCCGGCGCACTTCCTCCTCGGCGATCGGCGCATCTCGGCGTGCCTACACGCAGCGCCGCGTATCTGTCCCGAGAATCGAAGATTCCCCGGTCCGCGAGATATTCCTATTGCGCGTTCGCCAAGAATGTCATTGCATTTTAATGAATGCCGATTTGCGCGCAGATATTAAGATATACACGAGGCTGCGCGCGGCCACCTTTTCTGCACACGCGCTCGGATAAATAAGCGCTCCGTGGCGCGCAGGTAAGGCTCGCGCATCGCGGGGTCGCGAGTCACGGAATCCACGGAATTTCAAGGCCCCGCGGCCAAGACCCAATCGGACTTTATTCGCGCGCGTACGCGGTAGGGTATCGCCCATCGATTCTTGTTTTCGATAGAGCGCACTTCCCAATTACGAGTTTCGTGGCATTGGGTTCGCGGCCCTCTGCCCTGCCTCCTCGGCACGATGTTCACGTGGTTTGTATTCAAATTAGGCGACTGTCGTATGCAGATGAACTAATGAAAATGATCTGCCAGGGGAGGATGAGATTATGGCGGTTAAGGAGGTCAAAGGGAAATGATTAGGGTTTTGGAGGTCAAAGGTTTGGACAGATTTAGTCTGGAGAGGATTGTTGGGGGTTTGAGAGTATAATATAATACATTTTTTTTTAATTTATTATATTATGTCATAAAAATGTTAATTTTGTTACAAATAAATTGAAACAGTGTCAATGTATTTTGTTTATTTTATTTTAAAAGGGTCGACGAAAACCCAAAAACCTTTGCCATCGACTTTTGAGAAATTCTTTCCGCAAATTGATCAAATTGGGTTGCAATCGCAGTTTCGATGCAGCCAATTGTTACTCGCTTCGATAGAACGGGAGACATATTTTACAGTCAATAGGAGACGTTCCGCCATTTTTATCGCGACCGCACGTAGATAACTTGAGCATTTGTCCAATGAAAAATAAATTAAGACACAATAAGTTAACTCATCTTGTCGGCCTGTGTGTATCCGCCGCGCGATTCAGTCGCGCAACACAAATAAATGATCGCGCACGCCCATCAATGCTTTTCAAACGCAAACACTAACACACCGGCGATATTCCCACGACTCGGTCGCGGACGATTCCGCCGCGATGAATTAATTATCGGGATTTGCCGGCGGTCATTTTACCCGTCTTGTCTTCTTGTCCGCGAAAAAACACGCACTTTTCGTCCGTCGAAGCCGAAAGAACCGAGACAGTTCTTTGGCTCGCGTCAATTACGTAAGGGAACGTTTGCCATGACAAAAAGCGCCGGTAACTCAAACAGCTCTATCGTCACGCGCGTTCGCGGCAAATTGTTTTCTGGGCGTAGTCCATCAATCGAGCCCGAACTTTCTACTAATTTTTCATTTACAGGCCAACTTTCCTAATTATCGTTGCGCGATATTGAGCTATAAAAAGCAGTATTATAAATTCAAGTTATGGGCGGGAGGAAAGTGGACTTTGGGTTTTTTTGGCAAAATGGTTTCATCGAGTAGGGATTATGTACGACGTGTTTATATAATGAAAATAATTTCAGGCAGTTAGGAAGTGTAGTTTTTTGGCGATATTGAAAATTGGGGAGGCTTATTATGAAAAGTGACTAGCTGAAAGTTATAATGAAAATTGTTTCCAAAGATTTTTTGCAAGAAATGTGGTGGGTTTTGTATGTTTAGTTAATGGAAATTGATGTTTTTATTTTTCATTTTTCCATTTCTTTTTCACGAAGTATTTTGCATGTTGAACATCAAAGTAAGATTGTATCGATAATGACTGGTTTTCCTATCTGTTTCATGTTTATCATCTCACCTTCGATGTCAATTACCTCGCGTATCAAAGGTCAAAGTTTCAGCAATCTTGTAAACTAACGTAAAATGGGTTGATTAATGCGCGCATCAATTTCTAGCTCATTCACAACAAACGACCTTCCTAACAGAACTACCTCAAAACAGAAATCTTCACATGTTAGCATGTACTATGCCCATTGTATGAATAGTTTATCATTCTCGGGAATAATTTGTCTGCATGTCGATTCAAATGAACTCTGCGCTTATTTGTGGAACACGTTAATCTTCTTGTATCGACATAAGTTATATAAGAAGCAGCAAAAAATGTTTTATATAAAAAATTGTTGACTGTTATAACCCTCGTTTTTACATACAAATTGATAATTCAAGTCGAAACATAAGCTGTTCTTAGAAACGATTGAAAAAAGTCTTCACATATTCGCATTTGGTATATAGACAGTCTATTTCTGTTTCTCAGATTCACAATGAGCAAAGTTTAAAAGTAATTTGAAAATATTTTACCAATTACTCTAACTTCCAAATTTCTTGAAGCTTTTACTTGGGATAATCTCATTTCCCATATGTTTCTTGTTTGTAAATAGATTTAACTAATGGTTTACATCACTGATTTACATAATTACTTTGATTTATTCAAATCACTGATCTAAACCATTCATTTAAATCAAATAAAGTAGATTTATTATTATTCCCACAAGCTCTTCCTTTGATAAGAAATTAAAAAATGTATTCTCTGCAAAATTGATTCGTCTGATGTTTTGCCTACTTCATCTTCCCGCGGATCCAAATAAACACTCTGTCTATTAATAGAACCCGATCGTCCACTCATGTCGATATAGGTTAGGACCCACAAAAAAAGGTTTTTACGAAAAAAACGCCTCTCGCATTGATATAAACGTAAACCGCTCGCTTCCCAGAACCCGGCTGGCAGTCGAAATTCAAACTCATAGACGATAAATCAGCGCGGCGAATCAGTGTCGTATCCACTTTTTATCCCATTCGAAAAGTCGTGGCCGCGCGGCCAGTTATGACAGGCTCGCATTATAGCGGCACACTCGTCTGCCGGCCGAAAAAGCGGGCCCGCAAAAAGCGCCGTGACTCATAAATTAGCAGGCGAAAAAGCCGTCCGCCGATACTTTTCAACTCGCTCGCTCGCGACCAATTTGACAAAAATACACCTGCCGTTTTTGCGCGCCGCAGCCTGCCGCATTATCCGACCATTTGCGCGCGGGAAACCTGTTTCCCGGTTTTTCGCGGTCGCCGCGAGTCGCGGAAATCGGCGCAAAAAGCGCGCAACGCATTTGCGTCGCGAGAAACGACGCGATTGACGGACATAAGCTATAGTTGCTGGTCTAAAAATTGAATTTAATGGTCTAACATTGCCCAGAATTAATATCAAATTGTAAATGTAAAAATTTTTAATTTTTACATTTTAAGTTAAATTTCAGTTGTTTATAGGGAGATGAAATACAGATGATTTAATGTAAATTTGATGGCTAAAATATAGAAGCTAAAATATAGAAAGTACCCCATTATGCGTTCGATGCAAGGCAGAACTGGTCCCATTATCTACCAGGTGACTTATGGTCGAACCAGCAGGGCAATAATCAGGCCATTATTGCCATAGGACAATAATAATCCCATTATTGCCCTGGGACAGTAATGATTTCTTTACTGCCCTGCTGAAAAAAATTTCACAATTTTTTCCAAAAAAAAACATTTCAAAATTTTTCAAAAATTGCAAAAATGTCTAAACTTTAAAAAATTTTTTAAATATTTCAAAATTTGCAAAAATTGGAAAATTTATTACATCTTTTTTTATTCTAAAGGCTCCGCCTCCGAACCCCCCGCCGGGGTTTTGCCTCTGGACTTTTTCGCATATTTTTTTGTATTTTTGATTCTTAAGGTGAAACAACTTTTATTTAAAGAAATCAAAATTCTGTCTTAAGAAATCTCTCATTACACACCGAGGATGATAAACACCAAATATCAAGCAAGCCAGTTGAAAATTGAGTAAGAAAAATAAGTCGGAGTGCGAGAAAACATGAAATAAGTATTCGATAATTACGTTTAATATTTGGCAATGTTTACATCATATTTATAATTGCCCAAATAAAATGATTTGTGCTGCAAACATCGATATTTGGATTTCACGCAGGTATATACCATAAAAAATGTTCAACTAGTTGCTATTTGACATTGAAAAAACCGGTATATTACATTCTTTGCACTGAAACTCACAGTGGGTATATTCTGAATTTCCCGTAGACGCTATAATTTTGTAGTGATTTCCCTTTAGGATAGAAAGTACTTTACAGTTTTTTACAGTGCAAAGTATGTAGAACAACAAATAAAATTTCTGATTTTTTTCGATTTTTCATGATTTTTGAGTTTCTCTCCTTATGTCATTGACGAACCGCACGAATGTTGCGACTACTAATCGGATCGGCGTTATCTCAAGCAAACAACGTCACGAAGATACGGCCTTTATTCGCGATGTTTGCACGAAAACGCATCATCATAACAATAACGTGCGTAGTCGTTTCCAGTTCGGTCGGAGAGATGATGTTTTTTTGGAGGGATAAAAAAAATGTTTGTTTAAGAGAATTCTATTCTCAAAAAGAATTCAATTGAGATTGTAAAAAAGAGATAGAATCTGGAGAGAGTAGGAGTACATATTTAGACAATCAACGTTTGAGGGCGAATTAAGGCAGAAAGAAGTTTATATTGGTTTTTGTGCAATTTTACTTGAGTTAGTGTGAAATGATTAAGTGATGTATGTAATGAAGCAAGAAATGTGAACGTTTTTATTGTTTTGAAATCATTGCAAAACAACTGATACATGCAGAGAACGTTAATTGAAATATCATTTGATGGAGTATTGCTCTTTTATTTGACGTTTTAGATTTTGTAATCATAATATGTCATGTGGAATGAGTGCTGCAAAGTAAACATATACGTTATTTCAGGATAAATTATGAGCAAAAATGTTTTTGTGCATAATTTAGTAGTCTATGGGACATGTTTTCTTCTATCCAGTTTATACAAAAATGTTTTCTTATATATGTTATAAATTGACACCCAAATCTCATTGTTATTATACAACAGCACTTCATATAATTTTAAAAAAAGGTTGATGATTTTTTAATATTTGAACAAATCGAAATTAAATTTCAATTAAGTAAACATATAACATTTGCATATTCTATAAGTTCTTCTTGTGTGTACCAAAAGTTATTTGAGTTCATGAAAAAACAAACATTTTTCGTTCTTTTTCAAGGTATCACTTTTCAACAGCCATAACTTTCTCTGAAATGGAATATCAAAACAGTCTGTTATATAATCAGAGATAAAGCATTATGTTTCAATTAGAACGATCGATCGATATAATGTTCCAAAACTTCTCTCCTTGGTACCATTCAAAGAAATCTCAATTTCTCTTTCAGTTTTACAATCTCAACACATTTTTTGTAATAATAAAATAATAAATTTTAATTATCAACCACCTATATCCAGAATTTCAACACCCTTTCATTGAAAATAATTCTTTCAGTAAACATGTCAAATCTTCACGTAAAATCATATTTTAGCTCGTTTTGAATGGTAATATTCATTAATAACATTTTTCTCCCTCGGGAGTTAAACTTCGTATTTCTCCATCAATTCCAAGATGCAAAATACGATTTTTACTTGTTCTTATAACCAAACATATCGTATGTATTTTGGAAAGTAGAACTACATTTACCCCGTTAGTGCATTAGACTCTAATTCCATTTGCCACCAACTTAACCTAGCCAGACTTTCCCCTAGAACATCCACTAAATCCTTTTTTTTAACAACCCACGTTAAATCTAAGATGCGAGTGCATCTTAGATGCACTCGCATCTTATTTCCCGTGTGTCTTCCTACGAAAAATGCGGCCGATTTTTATCGCGCGTCGATATAATTCGTACGCCGGCGCAAACCCGGCCGAGACGGGCAAATAAAAGCGTCCGTCAAGGCAAATAAATCGAACCAGCGCTCGATCCGAGCGAAAGTAAAACCGCGTTTCGGTTCCATCGACCGTCGATTTCCTTCCATCATCAATCCACTTGCGCCAACAAGATTCTCATTCCAACAAAAAAATAATTCAAATCGAACCCAGACCCTCCTCTAAAAATCGCCCCATCCTAAAATAAATGTGCCCCCTTTTAAAACTAATGTGCCCCTCTTTGAACTAAATTTTCTCCTTGTTAAAATAATTCATCCCCCTTCTAAAATAATTTGACCCCTTCTAGAATATTTGTTCTTCGCCGTCCCCTGCCCCTCCCACAAAAATATGTCCCCTACTGAAAAATAATGATACTTTTCTTTAAAAAATTATATTTTAATGTGACCCTCTTCTAAAAAAATATTTATTCTCCCCTAAAAAAAGTTGTTGTTG
>JABFPB010005498.1:0-13235 GCA_022817645.1 Ceratoteleas bidentatus
AGTCACGTGCCTGAAATGAACTTCCAGTACTTGCATTAAAAGTGCATTAATTTTACGGACATTTTTAACAGTGTAGCGGCGTCTAATTTTTCGAATCTTTATGCCTGGGGAAACGCAAATAGAGGATTCGCTAAAGCGTCAAGTGCATCGCTGTAATTTCGCTCGAAATTCTTTTTCTAAACCCTTCAACGACAATAATTGGATGTAATCTGTCACCGTTCAAATTAAGTGCCGTTAAAATAATTATACCAATTTCAAGTCGCAGCAAGATAAATTAGCTCGAGAGTTCATGTGAATCATTCGTACGCCGCTCAAATAACGCATTCCTCCGGTCGAATTATTTGTTTTTGCAATTTCCCGATGCTGCAAAATTATTAATTGAAACATTTTGTCTTATTTTGACCTGTTGAAAAGCTCTCTAATTATGGCAGACAAAATTCTAATCAAATTTACTTCTGTGGCATTTTGGTGTATGTAGGTCTTTCATAGCTGCAGTTCATTTTCTCCCATCAGATATATTATGAATATATCTTGTTTTCATTGGAAACTCCAAGCTGAAAAATATATTTTGTAGGCGGAAAATCATCTGTTGCGGAGAATGCTGCGCCAATTAAATGATGCCATAAATAATAAGCAAGCACGAGTAAACAAATTCCCGTTTGGCCGATAAGTAGTGGGCGTTTAGTGTAAACGAGGCTGCCTTTCTTCGCCCCATAAAATGCGAGATTGTTGTGAAAATTATCGTATCGAACAACAAACTTAAAGCAGAATTTCCGTACTTTGGGTCGCACTTATGTCTGCAGTTATTGCGAAAACATAAAATACGCGTGACCTTGTTAAGTACATTGTTACCAGGTTCATGGGCGAGTAAAGTAATATAAAGGGTCGTCCCAAAGCCTGTCATACAATATCAAAAGTAGATAAACGCAGGGATACGACACTAGCAGAGTTAGGCTCCATCTCCTCAACAATCAACGCCTCTGGTGTGATAACAGCTTTAATCAATAACTGACATTTTCTCGTATAATTTTAGCTTGCTTTAATCAACGACGAAATCCAAAAAACGTTCATATTTCGACTCTAAAATCGAAAAAACGTGACAGCAAATAGATTGACAGCGACACAGGTGCCAATGAAAATAAAAACAAGCGGCAGAATTTGAAGGACGAAAAGTGAAATGACGACGAAAAGATAAACAAAAACAAGCAATGTTTGTGTAAAGGCATGCCTTCGGTTGAAAGGCGACAAAGAAACAACAAAAGATGAATGTAAGACAAAGACGCAGACGTAAACAAATGCTGTAATTCAAACGTAAACAAAACACAAAAGAACTGTTTTCATTGGAAGTATACGCTAGTAAACAATCGCGGAAAAGTGCCCTGAAAACGATGGTTGTCATCGAAATTGGATAAACAAATTTGTCGGTTGACGAGTGGTAATCCCGGCGTGACGTAATGGCGTAGCATTTGCATCCGATAAATTTTTCGTAACGTGACTTCGTAACGAGTCTGTCGGAATTACGCGCTTTATTGTCGCGGCGTACTTTAATTCGCGTGACGGATCAGCGCGACGAATTTATTTACATCGCGAAATTTATCGTTTTCATTAACGCTGCGCGGTGTCCCGCTGATCTACAACCGCATAACGAAACAGACAAACGTGTTTCCTTTCTGGAGGAAAGCTGGATAAACGCACACAATAACATTGGGACGAGGTCAAATTTAATTCGACAAAGCTGTAAATAGATAGTACGTTTCAGTGCTCGAGTTCATTTGGCTCTATCGATATCATTATTGTTATTACTACCGTCATTGGCGTCGTCGACGGCGGAAGTGTCATTACCATCATCGGTTAACGATTTTTTTCTTCCCACTTATTTGCATTACTCTTAATTTAGTTTTGACAAACTTTACGCCCTAAACATGTCCAGACCATTCATATTATTTGTTGATAATTGTGATTTGAAGTTGTTTAAGGAGGAATTCGCAAAAGTGATACTTGGCAGTACTTTTTCGCTTCCTACCAATCAATAAATCAATGGCTTTACGAATTCAAGCACTCTTGGCCAATCTCATTCAACCCCTTAACCTGTTACCTCGACTAACCTAAATACCGCCGCACTCGCCTGCGTTACATTATGGCGTGTGGCTGAAATCCCGAAACCTTTCAAACCGAAAGATCAGATTACGGAATGGTTCTAATTTCTCGAACGAAAAATGCCGCGAGCATTTAGCTCGGCAAAATGTCATTCACACCCCATACGAAGGCAGAATTGGCTGGACGAAATTGTTTTTATGGTTTAGTAAACAATGGATCGATACCCGATTACCTTTAAAGAGCGAATATTAATAACCGCTATTTCAGCGGTATCGTGGCATTGTTTATCCGCATGTATATACAATTATTGTCGCACTACAAAAATACATTTTCGCCAACTAATTACGTTGCAACAAGTCAGGCCTTGGGGACACTTTTCGTGTTAATTTTACACGCGACGCGGCTCGAATCATACTCGCAGCTATTGTAAACGGGTTACCTTGTTTCCATTATTATATTTAACTGTATTATTTATTGAGCAGTACTCCCTGGTAAAATAAGATTCGCGGACGTTACCGACGAAAGCGCTCGCGCGGAAAAGTTTGACTGCGAATAAACAATGGCTAACTTGAACTGTCACGGCTTTCCGTTGTTTACGCTATAGTTTAGCGATTCAGTTCCACAGTTCGTCTCAGTATTTTGGAAGCACTTTGTTTTGCTGTCTGCCACCGAAGAACGGCTTTCGCCATCTTTTAACTGGTTGTTCTGCATACCGTCTCAACAGTTCAGTATCGTTGGCGGTCTTATTTTCGCCACAGAAAAAACGAAATCAAGAAAGAAACGAAACGAAGCTCGCGGTTGATAGTTCGTCACGCTGGTGTCGGAGCGAAACTTGCTTTTACTACTTGGCAGCCAGTCGGACGGCCAATCTTGCTACTGACGAGAATATCCGTTTTATTATTATTTTTTTTCGATCCCGCTAATAAAATGCCGAATTAAAGATCGGAAACGAATAAAAAAACAACACAAGAATCGACCCGTTTTTGTCGTCGCAGAAAAATATTGGGAAAAATGTATTGGGCGCGCGCTTTGCGGCAACCTGTGCGATTTCGTGTGCCTAATTATGTTCACCCGAGTTTTCTATCAACTCTGTGAGTCATAGCGTAACCACCGTTGAAAGTTCACATCGTGAAGTTTGACGAGCGAAAGCAGTTCAAGGATTCCGAGTCCGTTGTCGTAGAGCTGCATATGATCAATCGAATAAAAAGCATTGTTTTACGTGTGCTTAGTGTCAAAAGTAATAGATATCGTTATTGACGATTCGCGGTCACTCGCATTTGTCAACCCTTTTTCTTCGAGATTATGCAGCTATGCAGCTGTGCTAAAAGTTGATGATCAGAAATTGTTTAATGGGTTCGAGGCGTCATTGATCGATACATTGCTATTAAGCTTAAAAGGATCATTAAGATTATATATTTGGGCGTTATTGTTAAAATATCCAGTATTTGTTGACCGAACATTTTATGAAGAAAATAGTTGAAGAGTATTTGGATAATCGAAATTATCAGTGGAAGAAAGGAAAAGTGGAAGTGAACAAACTACAAACACGAACAACAGTTTATTGTTACTTTTAAAGTTTAGTTCGGTGTTTTGTAAGATAACACTGATCAAGCATTTGTATGGAAATTTGCATAGCTGAAACAATAGCGCCAATGATGTTAAAGAGAAAAATAAGTAATTGCCTGTATCGACAATTTTATTTGTCAAATTGTAGGTTAAATATAATTTTAAAGCATAATCTTCTACCTTGTACACAATTACGTTTAATTACCCAATTGTTTAAAACGATATTCGTGCAGAGAACAAGTTTAATATATCTGATAAGCAATACAGTAAGATCGTAATTAAAATCATATTTGTCATGCCGTCTCTATAATTAACTTAGAGCACATTATAACTTTTTGAAGAAAAAAGTTTTAATGCGGATACGGTGCACCGAAAAAAACCTACCTTGGAATATTATATTTCACTTGCAGTAGAAAATATTCTCAAATACGTTTGAGAATATTTTTGACTTATGATAACTCATTAATATACTCCAACATGTCCACAATTCGATTTACAGAAAAATTTTAATAATACTTGAGTCGAGTATATTTTATAAAAATGAATAAAGTGAAATTTATACTTAGAAGAACACAATTAATTACTTAAATTAAGTGGGCATATACTTGAATCAAATATAATTTCGAATAAGGCTTTTAACAAATTATAATTCTAAGTTACTTATTTACGTGCTAACGATTTGTGCCACTAATCATCATTTGTTACAACACTTTTTTGTTTTTATTCAGGATATTAATTTACGGTATATACATATACATATACTACTAAATGTTAGTCTACATTTTTTTAAATTGCATTTTATACTCGGTATTCAAATTTTAGTTTCATTTCCGCTGCCAGAATCGCTTCGCTTGACGCTGAAAATAGCTTATTATAGAATAGTATATTATGCAACAAGGGCCGGAAGTTCATGATTCCCGGTGAGCGGATGTTTATCCCGGTGAAGCCGAGGGCTGAAAAACGCTCGTCATGGATCATCAACTTTCGGTCCATGTCGCAATGAAGCTGAAACTGGCAGACTATTCCCCAGCAGATTATTCAAAAAGTAGCGGTTCTTAACCCAATTCAAAATTAATTTTTCAGAGTTTGCCTGGGCAAACTCTTTTAGTGTTTGCGCAAACTAAAAAAAAATATTTTGTATTGGTTTTGAAGTTGAGAACCACTGCTTTTTTAATAGTCTGCTGGGGAATAGTCTGCCAGTGTTAATGTTAAAAATGTTAATGTTAAAAATGTTTGCCAAAATTATGTTATGTTTATATAGAATGATTGATGTATGATATAGACATTCTAAATATAAAAACGAAATGAAGTGTTATATCATATATCCAGTATATTATATACTTGGTTGCAGTCGGGTTTTTTTAGTGTGCGACTAGTCACAGAGAATTCGCAATATTTGATTCATCAAGTTTTTATTAGTCTGATTAGAGTTAAACGAAAAATTATTATCATTGTTATAATTATTCTCATTTCATAACATAATTAATTGACGCGAAAATAACTGAACGTCTGTGCATATACGTATTCATTATTCGTTCCCGCCGATGTCACGCACAGATCGTTCATTTCATACATTTTTGTAGTAATTTGCTGCCTAGACTTATGCGTGTGAGTACAAAAAGTAGAGGGTGCGGATAGTTATTAACTATAATTTAATTATGTTTCTCAAAGTTGTAACGCAATGTTGTGGATAAATATGTAATGTATTGCGTAATATGAACCCTCATATCATTGCCTCGAATAATGAAACAATAATTAAACTTTGATATAATTTCGGACAATATTGGGTTATCTATAATGGAATAATTTTTATGGAATATCTCATTTTCGTATATTTTTCGCATCTTATATAATATTTTATAAATATGTGTTATGATATTCAGATTAACGTACCAGTTATTTAAAATAAAATACCATGCAAATGGAGGCAAATAAAACGACGTGAAAAATTATGTAATGCATTAAGTAGATTTCCCTAATTTATGCACCTCATTTTTGTTACTTGAAAACCGCGTTACTTCCTTTATGAATAATTTTCGGCGAGAATCATTATTTTCTTAACCATCATATTTCTCCACCATGAAAACTAACGTTTTGCAAGAAACAATAGTTTTGGAAAAATGTTTATATTTTCACCTCAAATGAATATAGAATATTTACAAAATGAAAAAGCTAAGAATTGTTGAGCGATCATACGAGGTTTCAATCCAACTGCGGAGAAACACAATAGGGAATTTCATATCTCGTAAACAGACACAATTCTCAGAACAACGTTAATGTTTAATTCGTCAAGTACTTCCAGGGATGTAATATTTAATGTTAAAACGAGGTGACAGTACCCGAGTGGCTTGTACAATTTTTTCCTATTGTTCTGGATTTCTCGTCGTAGTTTTCATTTAAAAAATGTAAGGCTACGTTCATGCGAACATCTGAACTGACGTTTTCTCGAATATTCTGCATAAAAACAGTACCTTTCCTACTCGTAAAACATTCAGAGAGAGAAATTGTTCAACTGAGTAGATGCGACAGAAGCTAAAACTCTGCCTATCTGTAACCCGGGCAAAATTCGTCGATAATGCAGATTCTTTTATATCGCGTGGATAAAAAGTAATATGAAACAGCGATTCGTAATTTGTAAATGAAGTTCAAATAAAGTTTATTTTCGAATAACATGTCAATTTTTTCTCCTTAAAGTAAAGTAAAATGAAACTGACATTTTGTATCTACTATTGCTAACAAAATCCTAATAATTGATTTTCCATCAGAATCGCATTCGATGAATCTTTTCAACCGTTTCCTTTTTCCCGCAGATTCAACTTAAAATCCATCGAAACCGCATTTTCGGTCTTTATCGATTGAAAAACTTGGACGAGTCATGACTGTTGGTGAAATCATTGGCTTGGAAAACGGCATCGGCCCTGTGTTCTAACAAATCATTGATTTGTCACTATAAATTTCGGCTGCAGCCGCTGGAATGCGATATTGTGCGCCCGATTTGAAAAATTCCCAATATAATTCGGTTACCTAAAATGGAATTTTGAAGCGTTAAATTGAATCTAGTCATATTCGAAAGTCAATAACAGCGACGCCCCAAATTTCACTGCGAAACAAAATCTGCATTTAACCGGGGCCGTTCCGTTTGAGCGATTTGCAATAAGCATGTCCATCAATTTTGCCGGTAATCACTATTTCAACATCGGTCAAACGAGTGTCTAATTGCCTGAGTTCGGCTTTCAGTGGTTCTCTAATCGGATGCAAAAATAAGCCAGTCACGTGTATTAATTTGTTAGGCATTTAGTAAAATATTGTTACAATGATCAACAAATGTGTATTAAATTTCTATCGAACGTAGACAATTAAAAATGTAGCAATATGCAATTTAGTGAATTGTACGTATTCAATGAAACAAATCTTTTTCTTTTTAAAGAAAATAGATTGTTATTAATTTCTAAAATTCCA
Organism: Ceratoteleas bidentatus; assembly: GCA_022817645.1. Lineage (NCBI taxonomy): Eukaryota > Metazoa > Arthropoda > Insecta > Hymenoptera > Scelionidae > Ceratoteleas > Ceratoteleas bidentatus. The sequence goes on from JABFPB010005498.1 coordinate 7,123, forward strand.
CTGGCATATTTTATCTACAGGATCCCGTACAATCTTTATGGGAGATAGGTTTCAACGAAATTATTTATAAGTAGGAAACTCTGAATATTGAATGTTTTTCATAATAATAAATAGTTTCGCTGTAACCCATTTTTCCTAAAGATTGAGGGGTCCGTTTATAATTTCGAAAAACAATAGTTAAGTCACTTTTATTTCTCATTGGTTATGTCAACTTCATTGTTTTAACGGATAATTATTAAGGAAAAGTATTTAAATATGTATTATTCAACTTAAATTCCAGTCAACTTCTAAAAAGACTTTTAAAACATGAAACTGTAAACTAAAAAAGTTGATACTGTGAGCAGAAATTCAAAACACCAAAGTTTATCGAAATAGAAAAAGTGTTCCAGTTTCTAGAAATTGCGCAGTTCATCATGAAATTGATATCGATAACATTAAAACCACAGATAGTAAGAAATGTGAGGTTTCGTCGTTTCAATTATTTAGCATCAGAAATCGTACCCTAACAACTTCAGAATAAAAGAAAAATTAACAGTTCACTTTAACAAACTCAAACATTACAAGCTACAAATCACTAATCTGATTTTTCATTCGATTCGCAGATTTCGTGTTATCTAATAAAACCAAATAGTGGCCATTGTGAAAATATCTCAGTGATCGCAGTTTTCCACTCATTCCAAACAAACGTTTGATTTATCAAACAAACAATTGAATGTTTTTAGTATTTAATTATCGCAAAAATTCGTCACGTGAATGCACAATGTTGTGTCTGCAACGCGTGCACCAATACATTGCGCGAGCCGTTTATTTGTATAGCAGCATACCGACGCAAGGTGAACCACCACACAGCGGCGAACATTATTGTTGTCGGGTTTGACGTCATGCGGCAAGATGGAGCGAAAATGACGTCACGAAGTCCCTAGATAGTCGCTATATACGTGTGTGGGGTGTATATATACGCACGTGTATACCGTTGACCGGCGTGGCGTGACCGAGGGTGTGCAAAAAGGATGGTTCAAGCTCACACGGACGAGTTGACTACTTTTCCAAATAATGACAAAGCCCTTTGTTAGTGGCGTCATCCAATTAAGATTAAAATTAACCAATTTTTTCAATCGATCAATTAATTATTGTCCATTATTTTTCGCCGAGTTATGCAGAGCGGCGAAACGGTTTTTATTTGAAAAATTTGCCATCGCCGCAGTTGATTGCGACCTTTGACCTGAAAATATGGAAAATGCGCTTTCGTCATTGTTGTTAATCCGCGATGACCCGTACATTAAAGACATTCATTTGCCAACAAATGTTTGATTGACAAAAACGCGATTTCAAATTGCGAGCTTCTCGTGTTTGTGACACGATTTGTTGATAGAGATAATAACTTTTGTTATTGATTTTATCGAATAAAAAAATTCGTCGAACTTGCGCGTCCCCGTTTTTAAACCATAAATTACTTACACTTCATTTTTCACGTGCGTATAAAGATACGCATCCCGAACGTTAGTTTATCTCGGCGGTATTGATCGCCGAAATTCATCGTTAAACTCTAATTTACGGAGGACGGTAAATCGCCATACTTCATTCTCCGCTTACCAAAATAACCTTCAGTGTTTAATGTTCGTCAATTAATTTTTATTACGCTGGATTTGTTTTTTATGTTAGTGACAGCGATCGTTATCTGTCATCTCTTCCACTGGAGATAAAAAAACTAAGGCAATTGTAACAAACCGATCCGTCGTTTTCGCCGCAAATCAGACGGACCGATTCAACTTTTCCTAATTATTCACAAAACATTTATGTCATGCACATTATTTGCGTTCCTATCCGAAATTGCATTGCGTTATTTATGAAAATGGCCCGAACATTTTTAACAGATAAAATTTCGTCTTTAAAGTTGATTTATAGTGTAAACAACTCGCAAGTCGGAAGTGGCGCTCATGTATCGATCTCTTTCGTAAAATGATAAATCGGCAAAATCTAGCACGGCAGATTTCCTTATTTCTGGCGTGATGGCATAAGTGCTAAAAAAATATTCCGCCTCAACACGTTTTCCGGCAATGTTAATTCCGTCGATTCGTATCCGATGTAAACACGGTCTTTTTAGCAGTTTTTAGACCATATAAATTGCTGTTTATATAGTCTAAAAACTACTCGTACTTCTTTGATGTTTATGTTTTTCTGTCGAAACATGCCATATTTTTCATCATTCCCTCATAAAAATACTATCCCTGAAATATTTTTTGAGGGGTAGACAAGTACGACAGTCGATAGTATTAAACATATTTTCAAGTTTTTAAATAATGTTCAATATTATGCACAATAAGTGCGAACACTGTAAGAAATGTCATTAAATTCTATTTAAAAACTGAAACTTTATATGAACAACAAAGTATACGCATTTTTGCAACCTTACGCAACGCAAAAGTTAAATTATTGTTTATAGACGTTCAACAGAAGGTATTAGATTCAGTAATAAACAATTCTTGAAATAAAGTTACATCGAAAAAATTAATCCTTAAAAGGTGAAACACATTTTCTTAATTTTACGATATATTGTATAAACTCGGAAATATATCTTAAATCATAAAGAAATGATATAGAAATTGGGCCTCAACATTTTTGAGGACTGAATGGGTGACTTGATTTTTCTGCGTCTGATGAAAACTTGATATTTCTACTCAATACTTTTGTTACGAACTGTAATTCGCAATACACTATTCTTATCATACACTTAAAAACCAATTTTGTATTCCGTGGAAACAAATCAATCTGGATTCGGTTTATTCGCAGAATATATCCAGACCGTTTCCAGATGGTATTCAGACTAGATCCAGACTATTTTTAGTATGGCAACAGAAATTTCCGAAGAAAATCGGAAATGATTGATAGAAAAAACCTTATGATAACCAAAAAATTGGTCGATTCGCGCTTTTGATATACATCCAAAATGCGGAAATAAATGAAGGAATTCTTTTGTTTATTAGACAGTCATTTGTTTTAAACTCAAAGCAATCGTTATAACGAAGACTGGGTGGAAGAAGGTTCTGTGTAAGAAATGTCTTGAAGAAGGTTCTATTTCAGAAAAGCCGTGAAGAAGGTTCTATCTCAGAAAAGGCATAAAGATGGTTCTATCTCGACTCTTACTAATGTCCTACTTAAAAATGTCACACTCTTTAAAATATCCTACTGTCACAACAAGAACCCTTCTCCGAGAGCAGGAAAATCAGTTCTTTCACAACATAACTTTCATTCTGTGGCTAACTGATTTTCATTCTGTGACAGCAAGATGTCTTGCAGTCACAGAATGAAAGCAAGATATCTTGCGGACTGCGCATGCGCAGTCCGCTCCTTACTGAGTTCAAACCGTTGCAAACAGAAAATCTTGCTGTGACAATCAGACGATTTCTAAGAGCGCACGCTGCCCTTCATGAGATTCGGGAACTGAAGGACGAGATAGAAAGAGAGAGGCAAGAGGCCAGGAAGTTCCGGGAGGAACAAGAAGCTAGGAGCATAGAAGAGGGACAATTGGCGGCAATCACTACGTACACAATCATACCGCACACCTGAAAATCAGACGCAAGAACATCAAACATATCGGTTACAAGACCCTATCTGTCAATACAATTGCACATTGGAAACACAAATCCGTCGTTTGACAAGCCAGGCGTTGGGTTACCAACTCAAGCCTGATGTTTATGACGGAATGACGTCTTTAAGGGAATATTTGGTTCAATTTAATTTCGTGTCCAACTCGAATGGGTGGACTGATGCGGCGAAATCAGCACCATTGATTGAGAGTTTGCGAGGAGATGCTCGAACTTGTTTGGAAACGTTTCAGGGCCGATCCAATGTTACTTTTTCGCAGGTCCAAGAAAATTTAGAATTACGATTCGGGGAAAGACACAATATTTGTTATATTGTGTGTCTTTCCCCGCCTACAGCTAATTTGTTAGCTGTAACAAATTACAATTTGTTACAGCTAACAAATTGTAATTCCGATTAGTAAATTTAGATTTATTATTCTAAATTTACTAATCGGAAATAAAAGGTCAACGAAGATTATTCTGCATTGGGTAGAGATTTAGAACGTTTGGCGCGCATCATATCTAGAGTGTACCTTTGAGGTTAGGGATAGGATTGCTTGCTCCCAGTTTGCGTTGGCCATTTCGATTGGGTTTGTTCGTCAGACCTTGCAGTTAGAAAACATCCGTATCAGCAAAAAATATTTTATAATATTACTGTAATATTGTAGTAATATTTAATATTACTGTAATATTGTAGCAATATTTAATATTACTGTAATATTGTAGTAATATTTAATAATATTGTTTGCTGATAGGGATCACATCCCTTAGAAGTGCAATTTTGAGATCTGAAGCAACCAAGGATATCTAGAACAGTATTCCTCGGAATTCGGCGTTTAGAGAGGAGCCACGAGAGGTGGACGATCGAGGAAGAGAGAATTTTTCGCGGGGGCCACAGAGAGAGTCAAATAATTTAAGGAATAGGTCAACAAATCAAGCAGAATGTTAGGAATGCTGTCAACAAGAACATTTCCAGTTTAAATGTCCCCGGAAGGTCGGAATACAGGGAAACTGAAATTTGTCGAAATGGAGGGGCGTAGTTCTACTGGAAATATTCTATGTACCCCTGATGGTGTACAGATTGGAAGAGTCTCCAATGGTAGTTACCGTTTTCTTTAAACGCGGAGAATAAAGGGAGAATGTTGTAGATTTTTGATAGATACTGGTGCGGATGTTTCCATTTTGAGTTCCAGGTTGACTTGTCCAGATATGGCACGGATTCCTGTTAGAGGGATCCATTTAAATTATCGGACTGGAGAATTCGTCCCTGCGGTATGCCAGATATCGTGGGTTCGTCATTCACTAGAGTTGCTTTTCTATGTGGCAGATATTGAAAATGATTGTATTTTAGGAACAGATTTCTTAACTGCGGTAGGGCTGTCTGACAGGATTAGCAAGGTTATATCAAATCATTTGAAAGGAACGTATGAGGTTGACGAACGGTGGATTTGCGTTTTAGGAACGTCGGAATTTTTATCCGATGAATTGAAGAAAGTCTTTGAATAGAATTCGAAGGATCTTAATGATTATCAGAGAAACGCTTTTCATAGATTTTATAGCGATTTTCAAGATGTCTTTTCCAGTGAAGTGATTGCAGGTAGTTATCATAGGGTAACACATAGGATACAGACGGGGAAAGCGCAACCGATTAAACAAGATCCTAGGACTGCAAAGCAGACAAGTTAATAGAAGAAATGGTAGAAAGGGGTGATTAACCCTTTGAGCGGCGCGTTTTAATTAATGGAGAAAATTGGTTGAAAATGTGTTTATGTAGGATTATCGGGTCGCTGAATACGAATCTGAACTCAAAATTGCGAAATAAAAAAACAAATAATATATGTCATTTTCGCGAAAATCGGTGCAATTTCAAGTTTTTGTTCACATTCGTATCCAGTGACTTGAAAAACATAAAATGTACGTCTTTGAATATAATAAAATAGCATATTTACCACTTTTTGTAGATAATCTGTGGATTTTTTACTTTTATTTGAATTAGCAGTTTCTATTATGTGTACAAAGCTTCTTTATCAACAACAAAGCATAAAGTATCACTATAAAATAGTTTCTGCACAATTGTTATGAACTACCAATCAATAATATATTTACTTAAAATATTCTTAGCCGAAATCAGCAGCGAAGTCCAAGCGTCGTAATTGTTAGAAAATAACAAACTTATAGTTGTTTTTACAGCTTCGGTAACATTGAAATCCCTAAATTCTTGTTTGGGCACTGTGATATATCCCTAAAGAAAGCCCAGGTAAAGTTTGATTGAAATCAGTTGTATCATCCAGTAGACATTCAAGATTTAAAAAGTGTTCCACATATGAAACGCTGTCGCTCAAAGGGTTAAGAAATCAAAAAGTTCTTGGGTGTCTTCTGTACTATAAAAGAGAAAGAAAGACATTTCGATTAGGTTTTGTATTGACTATAGACTATAGTTGAATGAGGTCACCTCACGGAGAAAAATAATTCGTGAAGACAGCCACAATTGTGGTAACCATTACCACAATCGATGGTAACATGGTGGAC